>JAKTQX010000024.1:0-137208 GCA_030559035.1 Ogataea wickerhamii
TCTAATCCCATCCCTACACCTCCTACCAACTTCTCTTAAAGTTACCCTCCCCTACCTTTGCTTATGACACTACCTTCTTCTCACAATGTTACCCTACCCTGGCTTATGACACTACCAAATGTTCTTACTGTTACCCTCCCCTACCTGGCTTATGACACTACCAAAGTTTTCTAAAAGTTACCCTCCCCTACTCTCCACTATCTATACACACCCTCTCTACAACACTCCCATACCGTACTCCCTTCTCATACACTACCCTCCCATTAACCTCCCCTACTGCTTCCCATTAACCTCCCCTACTGCCTCCCATATCCATGTCTTCTTCTCCACCACTCCTTTACTCATCTACCTTCACCACTCCACTCACTCAATTACATATATTAATTAATTACCTACTAAATTAACTACTTAATAACTAATCACTGAATTAACTACTTAATAACTACTCACTTAATTACTTACTCCCTCCACCTCTCACTAGTGCAACTCACCACCAATTCACCACCAACCCAAACAATCAACTTATCAATCAACTTATCAATCAACTCACTCATCTTCACTACCCACCTTGCCATGACAGAGAAGTAACCTATATTTTGTACCACCTGGTAGTGCACCACCCAATTATACATCCTTGCGACATAATGCTACTTAATGTAGCTCCTGCTCGCAGCGTCTATTGCTGAAAAGCCAAAACCTGTCTTTTCAACGAATATGAGGTAGACTGACTGGTTTATCACACTCTACTTGACTTACTCTTTGTAGGCTCACTCTCTCAGACACTGTCCTCACATACGAATAGGCTTGTTGAATTAGCCGAGGAACAACCGACGAAATCAGACACCTGCAGAGGCGCTTACACACAATGCAGGGCGTTGAGCCGCATTGTGTGTATTCTTGAAAACTAGGCCCCATACTTAGCTTTTTCTCCGGGGCAAGAGGATCGTAACAAAGTTGACGTGGTCACCTCAGAGTCAGGTTGTCGATGTCATTCTCTGTGCTGTATGAAGAGAGATCGATTGAAAAGGCGACAGAGATATACATTTTCAGTAGTATCATCCTTATTCTTCTTAGCTGAATAACCGAGATACTACCGAAGGGGAACTGGGCACGCTGACCGTTATCAATTATCTTTGGTGGGCTGCATATCATGAAAACGTAACTAAAAAGAAACGTTATATGCCAAGGCAACAATATTCTTTCTCATACTGAATATTTCTTGTTGACCTTAGCAGTACGATAAGTCCGCATTCTTATTCTCTTGGCTACCTATAAGTGAACAGCGCCCTCCGAGGTCATCCTTATTAGAATATGGGGCTTGTATGTGGCATGGAGATATTGCGCTGATGATTTTTCTTCTATATGGCCATGAACATACTTTGCATGACTTTGCCTCAGTAAACTGTTTTTGCATCCCCATGTCGTTTATAGTAATGCTGTCGTAATAACAATAGTCAAAATATATTGGGCCCTGTCAACACACGAAAACACACACCATTGTCAATACTGTTAGTTGAGCCCGTTGAGCCCCCTAAGATACGTTACAGATTATGGCTGGCCTTTTATTGAGCCTCCGTTACGTTAGGTTGCGTTGCCAAATTGAGACGCGGATTCCCCTTTTGGGAATGTTGCCGATACTGGGCAGGGGAGTTTTGCACTACTTTTAGTGCTTAGCTTCTTACAACAAAGCTTTTGGAATGAAAGAAATACACCGAATGAGGAGATCTCTAGTCAAAAAGGGTTCACTAACTGCCCCATTCGTTATTGAAAAGTGAATGTCCTTTTTGTCCTCAGGGAGCATTCTGTAAGCAACATCAAGGTCTGCATCTATTGGAGAAATGTGGGAATCTAACGGTTTACTCTTGTACTTTAAATAAGACATGAATTGACGCTTCTTTCCAGAAATTTGAAAAAGCAGTCATATGTTTTCTTCTACTCTTTCTTAACAAAGTTCTTCTCTTCGTTTCTTGATACCCCACTAAATTCGTCGAGTACTTAGTTTCGTTCCAGGCAAAGAACACTTTTTTTCCAAAATGAAACTTAGCACTTCCACTTTTTCTACAGTCGCTATACTAGGATCACTCGTTTCTGCCTATGATGCCGGTGCAAAGACTAATATTGCTCTCTACTGGGGTCAGAATTCTGCTGGTTCCGTTGACGCTGCGAACTCTCAACAAAGACTATCTTACTACTGTCAAAGCTCAGCATCGGATATTGTTCTTCTTTCATTTATGACTCAGTTCTCGAGCGCTGATTCTCTACCCACTTTGAACTTTGCTAACTCTTGTTCTGGATCATTCTCTGATGGCCTTCTGAAGTGTGATCAAATTGCTGAGGACATAGCGACCTGTCAATCTCTTGGAAAGAAAGTGCTGCTATCTCTGGGAGGACAACCTGGATCTACTGGCTATGGTTTTGCTTCCGATTCTGATGCAGAAGGGTTCGCTGAAACCCTTTGGACTTTGTTTGCTGGAGGATCTGCTGATGAAAGACCATTTGGAACTGCAATTGTTGATGGCTTTGATTTTGATATTGAAAACAAGAAGAGTACTGGATATGCTGCACTAGTGACAAAGCTCAGAGAATATTTTTCAGAAGATAGCAGCAAGACATATTATATTTCTGCTGCCCCACAATGTCCATATCCAGATGAATCTTTATCAGACTTGCTCGACAATGTCGATGTGGATTTTGTGTTCATCCAATTTTACAACAATTACTGCCAGCTAGGTGATAGCTTCAATTGGCCAACTTGGGCAAACTATGCCTCCAGCACCTCTCCCAACAAAAATGTTAAGTTGTACATTGGTCTACCTGCTAGTTCCACAGCTGGCACTGGGTATGCCACTGTGGATCAAGTACAGGAGGCACTTTGTGATATCTATGGATCGACGGACTCTAACTTGGGAGGCATTATGCTATGGGATGCCTCTCAAGCATTCGTCAATACTGTTGATGGTGGTCAGAATTATGCGGAAGCTATAAAGAGTGTTTTGGAATATGGTACTTGTTCATCTTCAACCTCATCTACAACTTCTTCAACTTCTTCAACTTCTTCAACTACTCCTTCAACCACTCCTTCAACCACTCCTTCAACCACTCCTTCATCCACTCCTTCATCCACTCCTTCATCCACTCCTTCATCCACTCCTTCATCCACTCCTTCATCCACTCCTTCATCCACTCCTTCATCCACTCCTTCAACAACTTCATCAACCATTCCTTCAACAACTTCATCAACCACTACTTCAACAACTTCATCAACCATTTCTTCAACCACTTCTTCTACGGCTCCTTCAGCAACTTCATCAACAACTTCTTCAACCACTCTCTCCACATCTGTTTCAACTGTCTCCTCGAGTTCTTCTTCCTCTACTTCGAATGTTTCCACATTCGTTTCCACATCCAGCTTGCTGCCTTCAAGCAGTACCTCATCTCTCTCCACTTTCAGATATGCTAATTCCACCTCGGTATCCTCACACTTTGATCCCGAATCCACTAGTTTGTCATCTGTTCATTCAGACTCAGTTGTCTCTAGTTCTTCTACTACCACTCCACTTGTCTCTACCTCTCCATCGTTTACTTCTGTTTTGTTGACTACCGTCACCTCTACAGCATCACATGCATCCACAACTGTTCTTACCGTCACATCCTGCTCGGACAACAAGTGTGTCGCTACACCTATTACAACTGGTCTTACCACTGTAACTGAAGGCACCACCACTTATGTTACTTACTGTCCTCTTTCTACATCTACAGCTCCATCTGCCACTCTTGTAACTGTTACTTCATGCTCCAATGGCAACTGTGTGGCTGTTCCTGTTTTGACTGGTCTCACCACTATAACTGAGGGTACCACCAGCTATGTTACTTACTGTCCAATTTCTTCTGTCACCCCGTCAGCCACTCCAGTTCCTCCAAAAGTGATTCAGATCTCTTCTGCTACATTTTCTGTGCCAGTTGTTTCAAGCTACGTTGGAGCCGCTGCTGCAAACTCTTATTCTATTGGATCACTTCTGGCTCTGGTCATATATCTCTTTTAGATACCCGTACTCTTTTTTTCCGTTTCTCTCGTTGGTTTGTGTAAGACATTTTATTACAATTTTTCTCTACAAAAGAACGTCTGTGCATAGTAAGAATGCTATTGTTGAAGATTACATTTATGCCACACAGCGTAGGGAAGACTTATGCAACAAAAGCCTGTGGTAAATAGACGAGCCTCCCTAAAGGTGTGCCACTTTGTGAATATAATGAATTGGCAATACATCCACTACTCAGGCCGTATATATATTTATTGTTAAGCCTAGCTCAGAGAGGATTCAGGGTGTCTTCTTTCCGCTGCCTTTCGTGATATCATGAGACGTGAAAGAAAGAAAAATCTTGTGGTACATTGATTGTTACCAACATTATATGGGGCGTCCCAAATTGGAGGATGAAGACGCAGTCAAATTAAAGATATCGTGACTTAATAGGAGTGGACAGTAGTAGGCATATTGACGCACGGTAACTACACCCACTGACGTGTTCTTCTCGCATATGGTAATCTGGGATATTTGTGAATTTTGACTCCGTTTCTTGTTGAAACTGATGCGAAGTCGATTCCATCCCCTGTAAAAAAAAAAATGATACGAAGTTAATCTCCCGACTACTTTCACACATGAAGCTAAAAAATTCATAAGACAAGGACGATCTGAAAATTAAGTTAGTGTACAGATTTCGAAAAGCTGTTATTAAGCGAGCTTTCCCCAGGACTCGTCTACTCACTTTCTGAGTAGGATTCAGCTGGCAAAGACTCTATTCGCTAATTGGATGCTTACCTATTTTTTTCACCATCTTTTTCAAGGCCATTGGCAATTGGCCTTTTTCGTTTTTTGGTAACAGAAGAGAGAAGTACTTTGAAAGGGTCGATATTGGGAACTTATAGTTTTTCTATATATAACTATTACTGTTACCCAAGCACATAAATCTGGAAGCAGCCTGAATGACTGTGACATTTATAGCGGATTTACAGTTGCTGGGGATTTTGAAAGTGCCGAAGCCTTTCTGGATGTGTGTGTAAGGAGCGCTTTGTAGCCTGGACCATTGGAAATGTGAAATATTGAAGAGCGATTTTCTGAACTACTGAAACAGGGAATCGTTCTGGCCTTATTCTCTTCAGAAATCAAATGACAAATACTTTCGAGTACCTAAAAAGCATCCATATTCCTTTTCAAAGCCTCCTAAACGGCTGCCGAAGTATTATTATCAGAACTGCTTTCCAAGCAGAACAAGGTCAATTCTTCTTAAAAACTACCAGCTCTTCGCTACCATAAAGAAAAATATGCTTAACATCTTTGACATACATCATCGACAAATGAAAGCTTGGATATCTGATACAAACATTCAAAAAAAAAGAGGCAAAGATACGCGGAAGTAACCCTTCAGCCTATTCTATGTGTTGCTGGCGTTCTGGTATTTTCATGCTCAAAAGCCGCGAAATCTCGGACAGGAAAGATGGAAATGTTGCTAGGCAATATAGTATGGCATATCAAGGAAAAGAACCCCAGAGAACATATGTCAATCGCTGAAACATCCTACTGCTTTTTCTTTGTCCATTGATATTCGGAAAGGGAAAATGCCAGTTATTTGGGTTTAATGCCAGACTGTGAAACACTACATTTTTTCCGCAAAAAGACATCTTCTGCACAGAAGAATCAGAAGGAGCTTTTCAACGGTGCAACTCCTTTGGAGAGAGAGAGAACTACTGGAACGTGTCTGGCTTTCCATTTTTGAAGGTAGTGTTCAATAGACTAAAGTGTGTGACTGTTTACAATGCACTACTTGAAAGCTCATTTAACTACGCTAAACATATAATTCGAATCACCTGTGCCGGTTGAAGACTGGAACTGTTGCCAGTCTCATGGTGATTCTCGCTCTTTTCCGAAATAGTCCAACTATTGCCAAATCTGGGGGTCACCAGAGGCCTCTAAAAAGAACTAGACAGCGAAAAAGGTTTGAACATAGGAGAAGCCTCTGATGATGACTATATCAATGAGTACGTCTCTGACAATGAGGAAAATACGCCCCATAGTCCTGGAGAATGTGTTTCTAAGATGACAAAATATATTTTATCATAGACTCCCTTGAGCCATGACAAAGAGGACTGTAAAAAACAAAAAAATTGTTCGTGACAAATCCGGTTTGTTAATGTCCCTCAAAAGTTTTTAGCCCAGCCCTATTGGGAGTTCTTGGTAAGGTGGTGCCAATGCTGCCAGATGCAATCGCAATAATGCAACAGGTGATGTTCTCCGAAGCAAACAAAAATTTTGAAATTTTCGGCTATAAATACTGGAGGCCGGCGAGGCCATTATGTACTGCTAAATACTCATGGATTATAGTCATAACTTCCAATATATATCAAATGAGTCTCGCTAAGAAAATCGTTGCACGAACAGTCTATGACTCCAGGGGAAATCCAACTGTCGAAGTTGATCTGATTACTGATAAAGGTCTCTTCAGATCTATTGTCCCTTCTGGAGCATCTACGGGTACTCATGAGGCGGTGGAATTGAGAGATGGGGATAAGTCGAAGTGGCTTGGGCAAGGTGTACTGAAGGCTATTTCGAACGTCAATGACATTATTGCTCCAGCTCTCATAAAGGCAGAGATCTCTGTGCTCGATCAGAAGAAGCTGGATGACTTTCTCATTAAATTGGATGGAACTCCTAACAAGAGCAAGCTTGGAGCAAATGCCATTTTGGGTGTCTCACTTAGCGCAGCCAAGGCCGCCGCAGCCTTCAAAAATGTGCCCCTTTATGAACATATATCAGACTTAGCTGGTTCTGCCAAGCCTTTTGTAATGCCGGTTCCTTTTCTCAATGTACTCAATGGCGGTAAGCATGCCGGTGGTGCACTTGCATTCCAAGAATTTTTGATTGCTCCTATTGGTGCATCCTCTTTCAGCGAGGCCATGAGACTTGCCAGTGAAGTTTATCATCATCTTAAGTCTCTTGCAAAACAGAGATACGGTCCCAGTGCTGCCAATGTAGGCGATGAAGGTGGTGTTGCGCCCGATGTATCGACACCAGAGGAGGCATTGGACTTGATTGTTGAGGCCATCGCACTAGCAGGGCACACAGGAAAGATCGGTATTGCATTGGATGCTGCTTCTTCTGAATTCTTCAAGGATGGTAAATATGACCTGGATTTCAAGAATCCAGACTCTGATCCCAGCAAGTGGCTGACAAGAAAAGAGCTGGCAACTTTATATTCCAGGCTTCTGAAAACATACCCTCTTGTGTCTCTTGAAGACCAATATGCTGAGGATGATTGGGAAGCCTGGACTGAATTCTTTCCAAGCACCGATGTTCAACTCATTGCAGATGATTTGACTGTAACGAATCCGATCAGAATACAGAGAGCAATCGACGAAAAATGTGCCGATACTCTTCTACTGAAACTAAATCAGATCGGTACTTTGTCAGAGTCCATTGCTGCGGCTCAGTTGTCTTTCAAAGCGGGATGGGGAGTACAGGTTTCTCATAGATCTGGTGAGACAGAAGACACCACGATTGCCGATCTCACTGTGGGGCTAAGAACTGGGCAGCTGAAGACTGGTGCCGCATCCAGATCTGAGAGACTCTCTAAATATAACAGGCTTCTTAGAATAGAAGAAGAACTTGGGGATAGATGCATTTTTGCTGGAAAGAACTTCCACAGGGGCGTTACCTTATAGTACCTTAGCATAGAAATCTAGCTTTTTGGGTGATACATCTGACTGGATGTCTCTTTTTTAGGTTTATTGATTTTGGAGTCTCACAGTTAACTTATATTATTGTTGTTTTTTGAATGGTCAACACTGTATCTTTTTTGAGCCCTTAGAGAACAACAAGGAATGAAAACCCTCAAGCTGGCACCTATGTTTTCGCTGAGCTTGATTTGCTTAAACGGGTGTGGACCACAACTTTCTCAAAATATGATTGCTGCATGATTTTAAGGATCAGAAAAATTATGTGGCTCAACAGCGGTGGCTTATCGTTTCTCTTGGGCGAGTTAAAAAATATTCATACACTTCGATTGTGGAGCACACTTGATCAAATGGCTGTTTCACTTGAATACTCAGGATGATTGCAGACTTGAAATCTGTGAGACTCGGATGGATTATACAGCTCTAGATTTTTGACCAATGCAATTGAGTTGAATCAGCCAAGCATTTGTCAAACATCTTAATAACTTTCCCAGTTTCTGCCTGTAGTCCAGTAGATACTGATGACCAACTTCAAATATTCAGGGGGAGGTTCAAAAAATCAGCGACCCCCTATTCTTGACACATATTGTTCTCCCAAGACGATACTCTTGCCGAATAATAGGAAATTTTTGCCGTTTTCTTCTGGCGGAATTCTGATGTCTGCTTTCCACAAATAGAAGCTGATATGTGCAAAATAAATCAAACATCTACTCCGGGTTTATTTCTAACAATGAACGTTTTATGCTTCTCTTTAACGCCACATATGTAGTTAGAAGAGTTCGAATCTACAAAGATAGTCCACGGCTGCAAAATAATAATCCACAATACATGTGTTACTATCAGCGCACGCAACAGTAACGAGCCTCAATGTATTTACACACAAACTACACCTTTCACCCGTGTGTACCACAGATGTAAAGTAGCCATAAGGCATTACACATCTTACTGACACTGACAAGAATATTGACAAATTGTATTGTTGCAATCCTATTGTCCACCCTCACAATAAATGCACATTATACACCTGCCCTGCACAGAAGACAGAAATAATTGAAATTCAATGTATTTTTCCTGATACAATTGTTCAAACACGCGTGTTTGTTCAAGCTGCATCATCGTATCACGAATGCCTTGATTGCACCCGTGAAATGACATAATGGAATGGAGGCAGCTCAACTGACTATATAAGAGTATAGATAAGTTCATCAGGATGCTGAATCAATACCACCGCTTCAAGCTCTTTTTTGTACGATACACATAATCAAGTTGAAGTTATGGTTTTCAAGAAGGTAAAATCTTTAATTCACAGCTCATCCAGCTCTCAAGATGAATCCAACTTAGCAACACTACAAAAAACTGGTGAAAAAGATGAGAAAGATGAGATTTTCACTAAAACAGAATCAAACTCTATATTTCAGGAAGATGACCAACAGCTTCATCGAGGTCTCAAACAGAGACATATTCAGATGATAGCTTTGGTGGCAGTTTTTGGAACAGGTTTATTCTTGAGTAGTGGTGGCTCTCTTTCAAAAACGGGTCCCGTTGGAGTTCTGATTGCATATGTTACTGTGGGCATTATTGTTGGTCTAAATCAAATGGCTATTGCTGAGATTGCTGCCCTTGCTCCTCTTACCGGTGCCACAATTAGGCATACTGAGATATTTATTGACGATGCCGTGGGATTCGCGTATGGCTGGCTTAAAGTATGGGAATCACTGATGCCAGCTTCTTTGGTCTCAGCAGCTGTAATCATACAATATTGGTCAAACCTATCTCCTGCAATATGGATCACAGTTCTATCAGTACCGATCATTGTTTCCAACGCCATTTCAATTCGAGTTTTAGGTGAGATTGAATTTTTCTTCGCTATTCTTAAGATACTATTGATTGCAGGTTTGATTCTAGCGGGTATAATCTTAGATCTTGGTGGTGTCAAGGGTCAAGAAAGACTTGGATTTCATTATTGGAAACATCCTGGACCATTTGCTGAATACATAAAGACTGGAAGCTTGGGAAAGTTTATTGGATTTTGGGCCGTTCTCAGCTCAGTAGTATATTCATTTGGTGGTGTTCAGAGGGTCGCTTTACTAGCTGGAGAAACTGCCAATCCTAGAACAAATATCCCCAAAGCTGCAAAGCGGATTCTTTTCAGAGTCGTTAGTCTCTATTGGGTTGCTGTGTTTGTTCTTACCCTGATTGTGCCTTACAATGATCCACAGATTGCCACAAGCTCGGGAACAGCATCTCATTCACCTTGGGTAGTTGCCTTCCAAAGAGCAGGAATTAAAGGGTTACCATCTCTAATAAATGCAGTCGTTTTAACTTCTGCTTGGTCTGAGCAAAATCTGAGTGTTGTTCAAGCTTCTAGAAACTTGTTCTCACTGGCGACGAAAGGTCAGGCTCCAAAAATATTTTTGAGAACCACTAAGAAACGTAAGCTGCCGTATGTTGGTGTTATAGTTGCATTTCTCTTCCTTCCGCTGGCATTCATGACACTTAACTCAACAGCTGCTACCGTCTTTGCCTGGTTTCAAAATATGACATCGTCTGTTTTGTTAGTTGAATGGATCTTGATCTCAATTGTCCACATTCGTATGAACAAAGCGCTGAAAAGGCAGGGATATTCGAGATCGCAGCTTCCATATAGCAACGTTATTGCACCTATAGGGGCTTGGGTTTCTCTCTTCAGTTGTGTCATCCTTTTAGTCACCGGTGGTTTTACTATATTCATTCACGGTCGTTGGGAGATCGGCAGTTTGTTTTCGTTCTACGCCGCTCCGACATTATTTTTTGTCTTTTACTTGATCTACAAGGTAATTAAGAAGACAAAGCAGTGGGATTTGGATGAGATTCCGCTAGATAAGTTATTCAAAGATGTGGAAGACAAGCCCGAGGAACCCTCAGAACCGCTGAAAGGTTGGAGATGGTTGACCATTTTATGGGCTTGACTTTCTTTATCAATAATCAGATTGATGATATTTCTAAATTGTCCCTCTTAATGAATGATTTTTTTTACACCGAAGGAAATCAGGTATCTTTTTGTTGAGCTTTGTGAAATGATAGAAAGAAGTATTATGAGCAAAGGTGTAAGATCCGTAACTGATAACTTGTTTGATAATGGTGCTTAGAACCTCAAATTCACATATTCCTTTTTTCACCGAATGTGATTAGGCATATGGTTAAACCCAAACTAAAAGATATTGTGAAAGTGAAATATGGTGTTGCTCTCTATGGATCGCTATCTCTCTGATGCATCAAAGAAAACACTACAACGGAAAAAACAGTACCCACATTTTCAGATCCCGAACCCAAAGTACTTCAGCGCTCAAACCCTGCTCTTGGCTGCACTACAATTCGCTCGTTTTGCTTGAGGAGGACATATTAGACTAGCTTTGTATTCTCTAAAAAGCGGTATGAATCGGCTTGCATATCTATATTCCCAGCTCCTTTCTGAGCTCCACATCATAGTGACCGAGGGGCTCAACCTGTGACCGTCTAAATATTTTTGTTCTGCCTGTGCTTCTGATTAGCTCTATCTCTTCATCCGTCAAGGTAAGATCGCTTGCCTTAAGTATATCTTGGATTCTATCTGGCTTCGAGGAAGTGGTTACAGTGACTATTCCCTGCTGCTGGACCCATCTGAGTAGTACTTGTGTGGGAGTTCTTCCGTACTTCTCTGCAATTCCCTCGACCACGGCTGTCACAGGTCCATCAGTGCTCGTGATGGGCACCAGTGGACCGTACGCCTCGATTGTGATCCCGTGGAGTCTAGCAAAGTCAATTATTCCCGGTGTCTGATTTTGCAAGTACGGATGAAACTCTAACTGAATCACAGCAGGCTTGACTCTAGCTATCTTCAAAAGCTCCTCAAGATGTTCTACGTCCCAGTTTGAGATTCCAATATTCTTCGCCTTCCCTTCATCATACAGTTGTTCCAACTCCCTCCATATTGACTCGACGGATGACCTGAGTTTTTGGGTGTGGACCAGGAATAAGTCTACATAATCGACTCCTAGCCTTTCCAATCCTTCCGCTAGAGAATCATATGGACCTCTAGGATTTCCAGAAGAATCCACAGATGACGTTGAATATTTATCAGTGATCCACAACTTATCCCTACTAACTCCTGATCTCTTAAGGGCCGCTCCAACATCTTGTCTGGTGGTATAACCTTCTGCAGTATCTAGATGGGTTATACCTGCGGCCAAAGCCTCTACCAGAATATCAACCAAGGCGTCATCCACCGAGTTCTTAGCATGTTCAACACCGGCCAATCCCTTCTTGCTTAACTGCCATTTGGTTCCAGTACCAAACCCAAGAATAGGTATGGAGTCACCTGTCGATTGAATCTCAATAGTTGCCATTGTATACTCCTTTAGAAGTGGCCGACTTCTGATCGGCGATACCAAGAAACTTTTCGTCTTTATATATTTGAATTCATGTATTCAATAATGCCTTGAGCCACAGTAGTTGCATGCTCTGAAATATTTTTTGAGCCACAGATCTTAACTTACAAAAAACAACAAAAACCTCAAAGCTTTTTATACCACAGCTTTTACTGCTCTCTGTCCAAATGCACACTAACGATCCGGTAGAGTAATGCTATACTTCGTTCTTAGTATCAGATATACTTATATATAGTATTCCCGCACGCTGGTGGTCAACCCGATGAAGGAATTCTCAAAGAAGCTGGTGTTAGGTGGAAGATTGAAACTGGTTTAGAGACGCTCTTTAGTAAGCTGGTTCTTTTCTTGGTAAGAAATTTGATTGCAACCAGTCAGGCTTCCGGAGTAGATAATAACAACCTGTAGCGCCACTGGTAGAGATTTGTTGAAATCGATGATATACATCCCTCCACAGCGAGCGAGAACTTTGGCAGCACCGAGACTAGTATATATTGCACTTTTAGGGGAGTCCAGAAGCGACGTCGCCCAAGCTGTAAAACCAGCAGTAGAGCACTCGAACATCTATTGCGTCTCCTGAGAGTTGCTAACAGACCCGATTACCGTGAGGAAATTCGCCTGAGGTTCTTCCTCTGTAAGGAGTTTCAGAGGATCAACTCCAAATCGACGGGGTCAAGAGATCCATGCATAATAAATTGTGTGCGAGAAAACGGCATACACCCAAATCATTATCCCACAGTGAGAGGTCTGCCTCCCTTTATTCTCCGAATCTTCTCAATTCAGGTGGTGCACATTCCATCTTCCAGAAGAAAAGATTACTGGCAGCAGAAATACTATTATTTGGGGTGTGTAAACCTCTAAACGCTTGTCGGACCAGGTCGTGGAAGATCTGCAAAACTCAGAGCTAAGTTGTCTTTTGACTTCGAGTTTGAGACTAACGGGCTCGCGCTAGGGACGCGTCGTTACGAATAACTCACTGTGAAAATGCACGTGAGAATGATCTCACGTACATTTGCACCTGCTACTACTATGTGCATACCGCCTTTTTTATGAATAATGACAAATTTACTTTCAACTGCATGTTTGTTACGTAGAATCCTGTAGCTGACGGAAGAGAGCAATGCATCATATAAGAGTGTACATTTGATTGCAATTACCTCTGTTATATCACCTTTCAATGACTACTGGGCTTCTCTTTATTGCCAACCGCTTGCATTTGCGCTTCAAGACTCATTGAGGCTGAGCCTATTCTCGCGCCTCGACAGAAGATAAATCGACTTTGTTAACCGGTTTCGAAAGATATATCCTAAAAATTATCTGGTAGACGAGTGGTGCAGAGATGGCTGCATGCAAATGCGTGGCACAATAAATTTCAAAATAGTGTTTATCGCGTTTATAGAGCAACGACACTTTAACCGGGGCGTTGATAAGGATCAGTCACTCATTGCAAGATTCTCCATTGATCTGTGGATCCCATGTGACACTGACACTGTCACAAGGATATCACAGATCAATGGTAGAAGAACCTCTCAAAACACCAAATATAAACGCGTTTTCTTTTGAAGGAAAAAAGTGTACCACTCAAAAGCAAGACTAACGGGGCGGGCGTTTTTCTATCGGATAATCAATCGCGTGTAGACAGACCATCTTGTACTCCGGGAAGTGCAATAACTATCATCAGAATGGATAAACATATTAATGGTTGACGTTTACGTAGAAGAAGCTGAAGACAACTTCCTGATCTGGGTGTTCATCATAACCTTTACGGTGCTAAGTTCATAGAAAATGTATCTGATTGTAGTAGCTACAGAGAACGAGCTCTAGCATCAGTCTTCACCCGTTTAGTATCTCAAAAAAAAGGAGTAAGGAACTGATTTTTATGTTTGTGAAATTGTATCTCTGATTTATCAACGATGATAACTGCTAACTTCGGTCATAAAGCTCTAGCTGAGCGCCAATGTTATGATTATAGCCACCCTGATTTTAATTGAGGATTACGTAATCGACCGATCATCTATTTCTGAATGCTTACTATATGAAGTAAGATCCCGTCAGTCTATGGCTCGCAAGTCTGATTGTACACCGGGGAAGTCTCGGCATTGGGCACAACAACCAATATTGATCCAATTGAGAGAAGAGGAGTAGACTCCGGGAGAATTTGTTCTTTGCTCGGTGTGCCTCTTCCATAGGATCTAATTGGTTAGTGTGTAGGCTATAAATTGCCTAACTAGGCAAAAAAGTTCCTAGCAATTTGCCCCACTTATTATAAAAGGGCTCGGTATTCTTCATCTTTCACCGCTTACGGACAACCACTAAATTCAGATTTCTATTCTCGTTACAACTACTTGACTGCAGACCATCTCTTCAATAAAAATGTCTCTATCTCTACACCCACTCATCGACAACGGTATTACCAAAGGTGATCCAGATTTTGCCGGAGGAAAACTGTACTGTCAATGTACAAGCAATAAAGTGGAGGTTACTTTAGCCAGTAATGTCCAGCAGAACCATGCTTGTGGTTGCTCCAAGTGTTGGAAACCAAAGGGTGCCCTTTTCTCTGTGGTTGCTGTGATTCCAAAGGAAAATGTCAAGGTGACTGCAAATGAAGACAAATTGCACATTGTTGACTCAAGCGCTGTCATCCAACGTCATGCCTGTAAGGAATGTGGAGTGCATTTGTACGGTCGCATAGAAGTTGAGCACGCTTTCACAGGCCTCGATTTCGTTCATGTAGAACTTTCTGAGGCCAAAGGTTGGCAAGAACCCCAATTTGCTGCATTTGTCTCGTCTATCATTGAGCAAGGTTTCGACCCAAGCAAGATTGGCGCAGTCAGGGAGAAGTTCCACAGTATTGGGTTGGAGACTTATGATGCTCTGTCGCCAGCTCTCATGGACATTATTGCAACTTTCACTGCCAAGAAGAATGGCAAGCTATAGCTTCACTGATCATATATAAAGTCAGCGTTAAATTCAAAAAATTGATTTCAAAATCATATGTTGAGTAGGTGGTTAAGAAATCATTGATAAAAAAAAAGTAGTAAGGGCTGTCAAAAAAAGTCTTCTATTGTTTGCAATTATCTGGGTGTTTTCGTATTTATTGGTTTCCCCCTTTTTCTACTCGATTATCAATAACCTTTTACTGGATGGAAAAGGTTTTGGCAACTTTAGGGTGATCTCCATGCTGAGCGCAAAGACTGGAGATAATAACATCTGGTGATCTCAAAATAGGCAATTGTCGGAATTTGGGCTTATAGGATATCCTCAAACTCATAACTAAATTGAGCACAAAATATGGAGCGGAAATGTGCATACGATTAATTACTTTTGATCTCTGAACACGTGCTAAACCCAGGGCAAGGAAAACTATCAGATTAAGCATAAAGACCTACAAGCATGAGTCCGTAAATTTTGTGCAAACTGTAATCACACTCTTGCCAGGCTCTCTTCAAGCTGTACGGATTCAAGGCAGTAATTTAGCACGACGTACACCACCCATAAAATGTGGGGTAAAAGGCGCTTTTTCATTTCATTTCAAGTTTTGCTTAATATCAACCGTAGGAATAGATTCTACTCTCCTACTTGTGCAAGACTTGGGATGATTGATATAATTGGCAATCGTGCCCGCGACAATTCTTCTTTTAGTAGAAAACTGCGGGATGGTGACTCTGTTTGTTATATGTGTATTGGTCAACCATGGGCGGCAAAACACAGAATGGCTAGACTGATCTGTACAGTGAAAAGTTCATTTTCAAGTTGACACGACAAGTATTACGGCAGATATTTTGCTCAAAAAAATCGTTACACTTTCAAGATGCCCAATTTCTCCACTTTACCCCTCACCAACAATGCATGAAATCCGAAGGATTTCAATCCTCTTCCTATGGATTACCTAATCAATATTTACAAATTTCCGATAGTTTTTGGGCGGGAGAAACTCGGTGACTATAGTTTTTCTTTCCGAGAAGTTGGTTCCGGCATAACAAATGCCGTGTTCAATTCCCTCTAAGGGCGTTTATCAGAATGGGCCAGCTCCGTTAATTCCAGGGTACGGGCGTAGATATACAAACCAAAAAACTACATATTGTATAGTGTAAGTCAAGGATGCAAACCGGCTTGAGATTAGATTAACTGTGACCTAGTTATGAATAAAACGAGTCTACAGCTGTATGCCGGAAGGTCAATCACTTGCTACTAGCCTCCCGAGTTTAGATTTTATGTATCATGACGAGGCCCGCATTCCAATGGGTCTAGTACAATAAAAGTGATGCCTCATACCCCTCAAACTCTTGTTATTGGAGAACCCCAAATAAGAATGCGGCGAGTTGAAAAGGTACCGGATTGTGGCAGGGCCTTGCAGGGAACGGCTTTCGTCTAAAAAAAAAGTACAAATGTGTGAGATGTTCCACACTTCAATGTCTTCCCGCTCTCCGGCGAAATGCCAAGGATTATCAGGATGGGTTTCGATTCGTTTACCCAAAAGCTCTTCTTCGGTAAGAAGAAGTATCAAGAAATGCAAGATGCCCAGCTGCAAGCCCAAAAGTGGCAGGCTGAGGCAATAGAGGCACAACGTGCCCAAGGAGGATCTGGATCCGGTGTTTACAGCACTAGCCAGGGAACAGTTATCACAGGACCTGTAGTCTTTACCCCTGGTGCTTATCAACAGCCTGCTCCAAATTCGAATCAGCAAGATGTGCCCAAATAGCTTTGTCTTCGGCAAACGTTGGTGGCCTAGCCCCCTCGACCACTCACAGCAAATCTAGCCACAGTTTCGCGGAGTTGGTACTCACTTTCAATGATATCGAGGTTATCACCTTCAAAGTGCCTCTGCCAGTCATCAGGTGGCAGTCTACGGTAATGATTAGGGGCTATATTTTTCTCGTTTGTATATGCAAGTGAATATCAAAACCATGTTGAATAGCAGCCTATATTTACAATTTTTGCTCTGATGCTTCGATGATGTTCTAGTCAGAAAGAGCAGTATGTCACACTCAAATGCCTCACTGCAGATGAGGTGTACGGTCCAACCCCCTGTACATGGCCGCTTGATATGATATTTCTTGCTGGACTGTGTACAATCGTATCTCTCAATGCTCAATGTATCTGCGTCAAGCCTTGAAGCTCCCAAAAAAAAAGGGAATGTATATCATGTAATTCCAACTATATAGGTCAGGCTAACAGACCCCTGGTTGTGTAATAGTGTTGAAGGTCAATGAGTTCACCAAATTCAACATTCCTCCGAAATTCAAAAGAGTTCTTTTTATGAGCGCGCACTGGTAGCCACTCCATAAAATCTCTCAGAGCTGCCTTCTTCCGTCCGTAATATTGTACCCCAATGGACTCGACTGAGCCACAAAGCGGACTACTATTTGCTACCTCGTGATCGTCCGATGCAAGGATCTACTGGAAATGGGCGTGTGATGATATCAGATCTTCATGCGATCTATACTGCTTGTGGCGAGCTCTTTGACTCTCCAAGCTCTAGCATTGATGATCTGGTTCATCAAAGCGGCATACCCCTGTACCATCTGTGTACTTGCCACTCACATATAACCTAGTATCTAACTCTTTCCTCAAATCGAAGCACTCTTGAGATTTCCTAAAACACCCAAAATGGGCGAATTTGTCGCACGTGAACTCACCCTGGTCCATAATATAATGGATGATGTTGTTGGATTTCCTGACGCGACTCCTTCTTCGAGAGCTAAGTCCACGACAACGGGATGTTCAGCCAAACTCTTTGTCTCGATTCCTACAAGAAAATTGATGTACTGATTGTGTAGAAGTTCGGAAATCGCAAGCACTGAGCCCATTCTCCACAGGAAAATTATAACGGTCTTTGTTATTTGCAAGGTTATGATAGTGAGAGTGAGATGATTAGCGGTAGCTGGTACACTCCTTTTATTGGGGTGCGTTCTCGTGCATCATCATATAATTTCTTTTTCACTCGCGTCTGCAGATTCAGTATTTTTTAGTTTTCGTGGTTATCTGCTTTGAAGAGAGAGCAAGATGCACAACACTGCCTTGATCTTGGCGCCCAAATCTTTCCAGGATTTGACTCCTGGAGTGCATCACGAGGTACGAACTACTAGCCAAGATGACAGAAAAGAGATGCCCTCTGTAGGAGAAAACATGAGAAGTTGAGTACAAGGATACCTATATCAGATCATTTGCTGCGGTGTTCACACGCGGTTGTGCTTTCATATTTGATGGCCACCAACAAGAATGATGACCATGATCAATATCCTTCTTGCTTCCCATTATGAGCAGTACACAACATCATGAAAAACAAGAGTTGCCAATGCAGCTCTCGCTTCAACTATCATAGGTCAGACAATGGAAGGGCAGGTTGCGGACAGAACTGGTAGACGACCTGTATCGTCTTCATCAGGGCTTCGATTATTTGAACATCTTATCTGCTGCTTCTTCGGGCTCCACTGAACAGAACCTATTCTGGATGTTGACCAACTTCGAACGCTCATCTAATAACGGTTATATCTTTCTGTTAAACTTAGCCGGAATAAGACTACCCTATTAAATGTCTACCAAAAGAGTGTGTTAGCTTTCTTGCCAAGCTTCAAACTCAGTTTTGTTCCCTCTGTCCCACATACTAACAAGAAGAGTTCTTTTCCCAACCCAAGGGGCTCTACCATGACTGACTTGGTAGTTATCAATTATTGCTATATCGCCCTTCTGCCATTGATGTTTATATGCGAGATCAATAGAGTCCTGTAAAGTTCGATCAAGGTATCTTATTGGGATTGTATCTCCATTATCATATTTGAGTGAGGATGTTTTGCTGTGGCCTGCAAGAGTGTATTTGAGTTGTGCATGGAATGTTGCAATGCTATTGAAGAAAACAGGGTAGCTTATATCGTGAGAACCAATATATTTGTGAATAGGAGCTGTATGTTGATGAACAATAAGATCGTTGTCCTCGTTCCATTCATAATCAGGACTAACATATTCATCAACTAAAAGGGCGGCCTTTTTTTTCTTGGTATCTAGGTCATCCCGAAGAGGGTCTATGGTTCTTCCAAAGCAATAGTAGTCGTGCCAGCTTGTATTATTGTCACTGCTAAAAGGCCATGTCTGCCTCAAGTATAATCCTTTCGCCCCTAGGTCTGAAACGTATTCAGGGAAGGTCTTTTTCAGTGACTCAAAAAGTTCACCACCGTGGACAATTGGTGTTGCACCACCTTCAGCATCAAATTCTGTGCACGCGAAGAAGAGCTTTGCCGGGTACTTTACAAATCTTGAAAACTCATTGTGTTGATGAATGACTGCATCTGGAGGTCCCTCATTGGCTGTCGAAAAGATACTGTTTATCAGGGTTCTTTTGGCGGTGGAACCCGTTTGTTCAAAGGGGATATCACCACTGCTGTATCCAATTGCTTCCACGTACTTCCCCAAAGTATCAGCACTAGATCCTCCCAGATTGCGCAAAACTACAGCTCCGTGGTTCTGGAGCTGCTCATTGAAGAAGTTCCCAGAGCCCAACTCTTTCAAAAACTCCTCCACTTCTTCTTCTGAATGAGTCAAATCAGCGTTATTCAAATCATAAGCCACTGGAAACTCAGCGCCTCTGAAGGTGTGTACATTAGGAAGACTTATTTTCTTCAACTCTATCATTGTGCTAAAACAACTTTTGACGCTTAGCTAACTGAGATCAAATTCTAGGAGCCATCCAGAATCGGTTCTGTTACCTTAGTGCCAGATATAGGGAGCTGCTGAAGGGCTGCTAAAAAAAAAACTTCATTATAAAGAAAGCCAGCCATAGTCCAGATCCAGGTTACTTTCATCATGGAAATGATGAATTTACGCAATATGTGGCTTGATTTGAGTTAAGGAAGATAAAAATCAAAAGATTAAGACGCATAAGGCCCGGGACCCTGGGGTGTGGGTGAAGAAGAAAGATCAGGATTGTTATGGGGAAATCATAGTGGTTCGGGATTTATACGACGGGGTGTACTTCGTTTTGAACAAAGATCAATAAAATCTTGTGCGTGTTATTTTTGATATCAGTTCGTCACAGTGCAATAAACAAAATATTCATTTGATTAAGTACTTCGGTTTTGACCAAAGAACTGGAAATCCAAGGGTTTACCAAAAACCAGTTTCTCGACCCTTTTCTTGTAGCTCAATTGGATATAGTGTTCACTCACTTTTTAGTTGTTGCTTGTGTTATCTGATAGCTGACTCTCTCCAGCTCCTGATATACGGTTCGGTTATTATTTCTGCGTCCCCATCATACCCATTACTAGTTCTATTCAACTGACCGCGGAATTGCCCTTACTTATTGTCAGCTGCCCTGGAACTGTCAGATCCAAAGTGGCGCTGACATTGAGAGAAAAATGCAGGCGTGTAGCAGATGAGGATCTGATGACTCCACTCAGCAACGTCAAGAGCTCTTCAAATCATGAACACAGATCTGAATTGGAAAGTCGCTTCAGTTTGAACAGCACACAGAGATCCAGGTATGTGTTTATCCACCTCGCAATGAAGCTTGATTAGTTATCAAAGAATGCTCAGATTCAAACATGTAATATATAAATTCCAGACTTTCGAACCTTATTTTCAAATGCTAGATAGTGCTGAGACTTTTTCTCTCATCATAAAATTGAAGTTCTACATCATCGGCTTATATTAGTCATTAATGATTTGATACAGCAGTAAATCTCTGTTGTAAATGATTTCATATCTATTCAGTGGTTGGGTAAGCAGTCAAATGTCCAGAGGCCCCACGACCTGGGATCAACCACTTTGATACGCAATGGTTTCTCAGTTCTGCCGGTGCTCTCAGAAGCCTCAGGTCTTCTTCAGGGTCCTACATTCTTTGCAGCCTATTCAGTCACAGATGATTCAAAGTACAGGCTAAATTCAGCGAGCGTGAAACCATCGAAGCTCCTCTATCAATCTCCGTCCTTTTTTGTCATGGGCTGTCTAAAGAGGTGGACCCTCCTTCCAATCGAATTTGAAAGGTAAATTGGCCATGATAGGTAATTTGATTGAATCTAAGCTGTCAGAGGGGGGGGTGACGTCTCGTGGTACAAGACTCCGACATTGCTTGTTATCCTCATACTTCAATCCAGGGAGTTCCATATTGGGTCACACAAATTGTCCAATATAGAATTTCCAACTTTATCCCGAAATAGCACCAGTAACTGGCTGCAAATGGCAGTTCCATCTGCATCAAATAATTTTCTAGTATTGGATTATGTCTGAATGATATATCGTAATTCCAGTCCAGAGCTGAGGCTTTCAAGAATGGCAAACATTCTATGTTAAGTATATCACAAAATGAATAATGAAACATCGTGAAATGTTTCCTGCCTTCTATACTAGCCTGATTGTCTATCAATAGCAGATAACTTGATCTGGATAACGCGGCTTTACGGCTTTTTTGCATTAGAGATAAGAGACTGATTTAAACCCATTCAAGCCGTGCCTGAGATAGCGAATTGGCGATAAGCATATGAGTGCGTTGCAGTTCAACTCAGCAGTTACAACAATTCACTGCGCAATACCTCATTCACCAGTTGGGCTATGACTTGGCAAAGAGATGCCTGGAAATGAGAAAAGTATAGGACTAAACACATATATCACGATACAAAAGATTGATAGCCCATCTAAAGATGGCCTTGCATGTGTTTCAGTTCATCAGTGTCGTAATCATAAACGCACTTTCCTTCGAAAAATGTCTTCTTGATAACGGTCTCAGCTACAGACTCGCACTCAACTAGGTTACGGTCAGTGATGATAAAGTTTGCCAGTTTACCAGGCTCAATAGAGCCTTCGGCAGCGTCTCTTCCAACAGCTTTCGCTCCATCAAGAGTAACTATTCTCAGGATATCTTTTCTCTTCATGTTCCATCCGTGCTTGTCTTCCATAAGAGCCTGGATTCCAGGAAATATGTTTGGAGAGTCAGGAGCAAAGACCCAATCAGACCCAATTGTAATCAATGCTCCGTTCTTTTGTAGTTCGTTGAAAGGATAGACAGATTTGGGGTTCACTTCTGGCTGAAAATCTGGATCGTGCCAGATAGCAGGGGACATCTCTGCAGTAATGTTGAGTTTATTGTATCTGGCGCAGTCTTCAGCTGTGACATCCATGTTGTGAGCCAGCTCATGTTTAGGACCGTCAGGATTCTTTTTACGTAGTTCTTCAAAACAATCAAGAGCAAATTTGGCAGAGCCTTGTCCACAAACATGTACTTTGCAAGTTCTGCCTTCGGAGTCAAATCTTTCAATGGCTTTCTTGAATGTATCCTGAGGAATAAGAAGTCTTGAATAATCAACCTCACCATCTTCGGTCAAAGGACAGTGAGTTTCATGTGGATGCCACGGAACACCGTCAATCCAGCATTTGGTGAACATCGGATTGAAGTGCTTAGACTTGTAATTCTTCGCGTTCCAAAGAGTATGGTGCAGTGAACCGACAGACTCTTGAGGGAATGCTCCTACACCGTAAAAAACAACATGAGCATCTAAATTGATTGTCAACAAACCTTCTTCTTCAAGTTTTTTGGCAGCCTCGAGATACACAGTGTTGGCAGAAGCCTCTTGAACAGCGGTGAATCCAAAACGGTTGGCCATCTGCACTCCATAGGCTAGCGCTGTTACGTTGTCTTCTGGCCTTCCTTTGGGTAATGAAGCAAACATTCTGGTGGCTGCTCCTTCAATCAACTCGCCCGTGATAGTACCATCCTCTCGACGGACATAGTAACCATCCCATGGGTCAACCGGATTTTCTTCGTATCCCGCAGCTCTAAGGGCAGCAGTATTCGCAAAGATATTATGAGTGGTATACTCTCTGATAACAACTGGCTGATCGCCAAAAGCATCATCCAAGAACTGTCTGTCTGGCTTCTCGTCCTTGAAGTTGGCATAATGATAGAAGTTTCCAACTAGCCAGTTGGAGACAGAATCTAGATGCTTACAAGCACCATGAGAGTATTCCTTGAATTTGTGAACAATCTCAGCTGGGGAGCTACTAGTTCCTAGTTTTGCCTCAAAGAGCTTCTCTTCAGAAGCCATTAGCAAGTGACAGTGGGCATCATGCATACCAGGCATAACAAATTGCTGCTCGAGATCAACTACGGTAGCATCAGGATTAGCCTTCAATAAGGCGTGGGATAGGCCAACTTCACCGAATGTTCCATCAGCTTGAACAGTAAATGCCTCTGCCCACTCGTCAGAGGCCATGGTGTAGACCTTGGCATTGATATAGACCGTTGTCATTTGTGATGAGGTATAGCTGAAGAGGTTAAGCGCAGTGTTATGGCTGATATTCGATTGGTATAGAGGTTCGCCAAATATATCGGACTCCACACTAGTGTGCTGTAAAATGATTAACCTTTCATATGAAGGGTATATATTCCAAATGGCAATTCAAATTACTGTTCTGGCACCAGGGCTCTGGAACCAATGAAACGCTTTTACTTCTTTGCAAGTGATGCACAGATAAGCACACATGCAAAGGGAGATTTTAGCCAAATGTAGATCATCAGCGCAACATGAGAAAGAGCTAGATCAAACGCCAGGAGCTGTGCAGTTGGTACTGATCCGAGCGATCTTTGAACACTTTCACGGCGGATAGATTAGCAGCTTTGGGGAATATCTTTGGGAAAACGAAGCGTAGGTATAACTCACTGTATTTTACAGCGGTTTATCGGAGACTGATAACCAACTTACAAGCTCCTTTAGTCCATCTTAGGTAATATTGCGCCTTCAGCGAGCGAACCACGATATCTAATCAGCCTATCAATATGACCGGGGGATCTTATGCACCAAAAAAGAAAGAGTACCTCTCTTATTCTGCTATAAGCCTATTGTCCCCTATTGGTGAATATCACTATCCTAATCAAGATAATGCATAATTCCTTATTTTATCTTCGCAGTTCGAAAATCCTCAGCTGGATCCCTCACCAAAATTGGTTTCTTTAGTTAATCCACTTACTTTGTTGCGCTTCGAATTCTGAAAATTGTATTTTCCTTCCTCTTCTCGCTCTCACCAAATCCAAATGCGGCATGCACCATGCATGTTGTGTCCTTAGTTATCTCAGATAAATGTATCAGCTTCTCTTTTCCTTGCGCTGTCGCAAGCCCTATTCTCCCGCTGCGTTCTATCAGAAGATATTACGGAACAGGGATATTCCTGTACTGAGTTTTGTGTCTTTCCCCCATAGCAATGAACTCATTTTAAGGTTCCTAGCATAGCACCTCGAATGTAGTGCAATACCAAATCGATGATCAACAGCAGGCTTTTGAGTTCAAGTGGTTTACTCACATGCGTTAGAACAGACGGCGGTCCTAGAGGCAGCAATAAATGTGGTTCCTGCGAACCGGTATAGAGCTAAAAGCCAGTAGAACGGTTCCATATACTTGACATCTTTGGAGTGATTCGGTACACCTGAGTGGCCTTCAAAATTTGCTCCATCAAAAGACTCCTCGGTTTGTGTAGCATCGGACTGGACCCAAAATTCCCAGAAGATTATTATGCAGTTATGCCCTATTGTAGCGCTTTTCTCTTTGGGCAAAAATGTCCAGCCAGCGTCGCAGGTGATAAAGAAATTGAAGTCAGGGCGTTCTGTTTGCGGTAATGGTGATGCATCTAGCCAACTCTGTTAGTGTGTAGCCGTCTCCTTTTTGGAATGATTGTCACCCCTCTGGGCGAAGAGTGCATAGATTATTGGAAGCGGAGGCTCCACAAGTTAATCAGTAAGCAAAATTAGGCCAATCCTATTTTGATGTGGGCATGAATCCCTTATCACTCGGTGGATGTAACTTTAGTTTGCCATTACAGCTATTCACAGAGTTTTTGGATAAGCTCTCCTGTCTGTTTGAAGTAAAAAAGTCCCAGAAGCAGAGCAACAGTAAACCAACGATAACGAAGTGAGTGTATCCAATAGGAAGGCCGTTGCAGTCGTTTCCGAATCAAGTGCGATAGGAAGTTATCAGAATCCTAGTTGAGTCTTATCAGTAATACAGAGCCAGTCTTTTATAGTCTCGTGTAATAGCAGATGTGAGCATATATTCTCCGTATTGGGGAAAAGGATTGCGTAATAGTCCTTTTCTTTCGCTGGATCATCAAAGTATTAGACTCTCTTGAAGTAGCCGTACCACTGCTATAAATCAAATCATAAAGTAAACTCATACTGCCATCTTCTCCTCTTGATCAGTGTTTGGCATCTGTTGTTTGAAGTAGTGATCGGGTGGATAACATTTGAAAAGATTAAGCATATACCTGGTTATTTGAGTAATCGAACTCTTTAGACCTTGATTGCTTGTTCGATATTGAGAATGACCGAAACAGAGAACGTCAAAGTCCCAGGAACAATCCATTTGGTTGATATTGAGGGAACTTTGGATGTCAGACATGAGGGTGGAAAAGATATCGTGTTAGTTCCACAGCCAACGGACGACCCAGAGGATCCATTAAATTGGTCCAAGGGTAGAAAAAGGCTTTGTGCTTTATGCCTCATGATAGCAGTCTTCTCTGCCGACATTCTGACCACCTCTCTTTCTGCTGCGCTTTTATCAGTATCCAGCGATACAGGTATTCCGTTGGCCAACATAAACACTGGAGTTGGTATTCAATATTTGTTTTTTGGTTGGTCAAATTTATTATGGCAACCGTTTGGCTTGAATTACGGTCGTCGACCTGCAATTCTTTTGGGAGGATTAGGATGCCTTTTGTGTACTGTCTGGTCTGCCTATGTCAAGTCCACCGGTGAGTGGTATGTCAATAGGCTGATTGTTGGCGCGTTTTATGGGCCAATCGAGACTCTGATTGAGGTTTGCATTTCAGATGTCTTTTTTGCACATGAGCGTGGTGGGTGGATCGCTTGGTATTGCTGGGTTCTATTCAGCATTCCATTTCTGAGTAGTATTCCAGGAGGGTTTATTGCCGACAGCCTGGGGTGGAGATGGATTCCATACATTTGGTCTATTGTGGCTGCCGCATGTTTGCTGTTTGTGTTCTTCTTCCTTGAGGAGACTATGTATTATAGGGATCCGGCACTGGAAATGGACGGTACAGATGTTATCAGTCTGTCTAATGCTGAAGAGACCAAGTCAGGGAGAGACACTGAAATCGAAAAGGACAAAAGCATCGGCGTTATCGTGGACCAGCTCGAAAGCCCAGGAGCTTCCGGTTATCAGAAAAAGCCATATCTCCAGAAATTAAAGTTCTGGGGAGCCGGAAGCACCAACCACAAGAACACTTTCTTTCAAAATATGTGGTTACCATTCTATCTTGTCAGATTTCCCGCTATTGCGTTTGCGGGCTTGACTGTCGGTGCCGTGCTCTCTTGGTTCAATGTGACTAACGCGACTTTGGCTGTGATTCTCTCTGCCGCTCCATACAACATGTCAGGTAACATGATCGGGGTGTTCTTTTTGGCGCCATTCATTGGTATCAGTTTCGGATCCTACTTCTCTGGGAAGATCGTTGACACATGGACCACCATGAGAGCTCGTAAAGCCAAGGGGTTCAGAGAACCTGAAGAACGGTTGTGGGTGGCCATCATCCCATTGATCATACATCCCTTTGGCTGCTTCCTTTTCGGTATTGGAGCCAACCACGGTGTCCACTGGGTGGGACTTGCTTTTGGAATTGCAATGGTGTGTTCCACGTTCCCAATGGGGTCTGCTGTAGCAATCAACTACATTATTGATTGTTACAAGGAGACTTCTGGGGATGGTCTGGTGACAATGATTCTGATCCGGAACTCACTTGGTTTCGGATTTTCATATGCCGTGACACCTTGGATGGATGCCGTGGGCGTTCAGAACCTATACATTGCTATTGGGTGTCTAGGAATCTTCTTCTGGGGGCTGTGCTTTGTCATGATCCTGCTTGGAAAGAGATTCAGAAGAGCCCAGGCTGGAACTTTCTGGTCTCTGATCGAGAGGTACAATCTAGTAGCCCATTAAGTTTCGTGCGAGCTGCTATTCTCGTGTCCCCTGTTGCTAACATTTTTATTACTGTTTTGTGGCTGCCCACATTTACTATATGTAGTTTCGAAAGGAGCTTCGTTAAATCTATCGCAACAATTCTATAACCTTTTCGGGCCTAAAATTCCATTTCTTGCGGCAGTAATCGGTCTTCTGAGCGGAACAAGTGGGGCGATTCCGCGCATCAAGCCCTGAACGGAAACAAGTTATGTCTGTCTGTCTGCATGCGGAACCGTTTCTCTGGGGCACACAACATGCTGTCAAGAAACCTTGTCATCCTGGTGAATAAAGAGGAAGCCGGTACCGGCGATTAAATCGACTGCAGGTATAGCACTGCTCTTATCTACTCCTAGTATATTCCATTCTACCGTGTGTGTGTGTACTTCTTGGTCCGCAGACTCCGCTTGGGCCACCCAAGGGAGTCTGCATACCCTGCTGTCAACAATGCTGCTGCCATATCGATACCTATCATATAACGTTCTATATTATCATTGCAACCCCTATTTCACACGGTAAAGTTTGCCCAGCAGCCGTTATCCGTCCTTGTGAATATTCTCTATTGAGAGTTTTCCCGATTTGGAAGTGATATTTTTTTGTTTCTTGTTTACTTTGAGATATCCAAGTTGAGATCTATCATCGCTGGTTTGTGACCTGTATTTCGGCTTAATAGAGCATATTTAAGGGGACTCTAGCTTTGAAGACTGCCTGGTTGCTTATCCAGGGCCTCGAGTTTGTTTCTCACCATGGCTGGGCGCAACGAAACAGTCCCTGGTTGTGCAACTAACATGGAGAAAGAAAATGTATACCGAGCTCATTTCAAGACAGAGGATCCACCTCATCGTGTGCTGGCTGCCAAACAATCCCGGCTGGATCTCATCAATAACAACCAGCTTACATCCTTTCCTCTAGCACATCCGCAGCCGTCCTCTAAACACAGCAGGAGTCGAAATTCCAAGCCAGCAGGAGAGATTCAGCAGCTGCTGTCCGAAGATATAGACAATCTACTTGTCCTTATTGAAGACTATATACCCGAACCCCACCTGCGACACAAAAGAGGTAAGAAGAAGAGGACCTCAGTTCTGGATCTGAAAAGAACCCTTCAAGAGCAGAGCCTGAATGGGAGCCTTGATCGTCGTCCGGCATCTGAACTGAGTTCGACGCTCGATTCCGAGACTGATGTCTTGACCGCACAGCCTTTCTCTTTTCAAAATTGCTCTAACGGCTCCAAAATATCCTCACTGAGGTCACCTCTGGCATCACTTGTTTGCGATATCAGTGAATCCTCTGACAGCTTCGACTACACCAAGCAGCTGATATTCTCTCGCTTCATCAACAGAGCCAAATCTGCAGTTTCTGAATCCATCATTTCTACTATGCACCATGGAGAGCCAGAGACATACGTTCAGTCGATCCTACAAGAGAATTCCAACTTAGAAAGCATCAACTCTCCTCTAAAATACTGCATTGTTTGCGAGAAACCGTTATATGATATAAGTAGTCTTATTCCTGTGGGGAAACAATTTCAAGAAATAGTGTGTTCTGATTGCTTCGAAGAATACGAAACACTGAAAGGACTATTGAAACAGCTGGACGATCCTATTCAAGAGGTAATCTCTTCTGCGTCTTCAACCAACCAGTCTGAAACAGAAGACTTCACCATGAACAGTGGAGAGGTTGCTGAAACTTTCATCGCAAACGAAAGCACTAGCTTTCAGAGCATCAATAATGATAACAACATTGTTTTTGATAGTCTGATCGCGAACCTCAGACATATCAGAGATACTGATAACGCTTTCAGACAGAGCGCACACCAGAACAATTCCAGTCTCAGCTATAGAAAACTGTTCAACAAAACAACTCGTTATGACGATTCGTTTCAAAACAAGTTCTTAATAAGGCTGCTGCGGACCTTCAAGTTCCTTTATCGTGCGTTTGAATGAAACAACGCTCGGTAACTCGCTATCTGTTGTCAAGAATACATTTATAGACCGTCTAAATACGCTTTCGCAGCTTCCAGTTCACCCTTCTCAAACTTAGTTACCTTGCCCTGGAATTTGCCCTTTCCACCTCCCTTCAAACCTGTCAAAATCTCTTTCAAACGGTCAGTTACTTCCTTTGTCCGTTCTCCGAATGCTACAACAGCTCCACCTTCCTTCCCTTCACCAGAAATCAAAACAACTGTACCTTTGTTCAACGGGTTCAGCTCCTTGAGTACCTGCAACAAGTAATCCAGTCCTGCATCAACTCTGTGAGCGTAGACTACCTCCTCTGTTTTCAATAATTCAGCAAGATCCCTAGCATGATAAACAGCCAGCTCCTTAGTCAATACAGACTCTCTCGAGTGAGACTTTCGTAATTGTAGAGATAAATTGGACGCTTTTTCAACCAGTTGTTCAGTCTGACAAGATAGCAGGTTCCCCAATGACTTAAGAGTCGAAAATGAGAATTCTGAGTAGTTGATAAGACGGTCACCAACAATGAAATTCAGTCTCGAGTTGGTTCCTTTTCCAGAAACCTGATTTAACAATGCAATACCTCTTACCTGGGCAGTAGAACTCAAGTGGGTTCCACAACAAGGATTAGAATCCATTTCGCCAATATGGACAACACGAAGGACACCGTTGTCGATATCGTAGTCATCTGGCATCTTTGCGGTGTTGACAGACTCCTTATCCAAAACCTCCACAGTAACCGGGATACTTTGCAATATCAAAGAATTGACCTCTATGCCAATTTTTTGAACCTCCTCCTCGTTGAGCTTCCTAGGAATCTCAACATAATTGACCAAATCGCCCATATTCCAGCTAACAGTAGGAAGATTGTATTTATCGAGAACTGCCGATAGAAGATGTTGACCAGTATGCTGCTGCATGTGATCAAATCTACGTTGCCAATCTAATTGGAGACTCACTTCCTCTCCGGCTTCGAGATGATGAGGAACAACATGTACTGCACGTAAACCCTTTCGGATGACAGTATCCACCCCAAATGTTTCGGATCCACTCTTTATCGCTAGAACACCCGAATCAGAAGGTTGTCCTCCACCTTCTGGAAACAGAATAGTATCTTCAAGCTCGACCTCATACAACTCAAGAGAATCCTCCTCGGCCTTCTTGGACTTCTTTTGGAGTTTCGATTCTTTGAGGGGTTCACATGATATCACCCTTGTGACAAGCGTTCTCAGATATGAGTCTCGTTGACAAGCCAAGGCACCAACCACAGTGCCCGAAACTTTCGCAGCCATCTTTCGTTAACTGTTTTTTGATTGTCAGTTATTCAACGGTTGATATCTTTTACTTGTTCGTTATCCGGCAGCTCTTCATTTCAAAGGTCATGTAGGTTATCTAAACTAGTAAAATCAGAACAGCCGGGTAACCATCATCTCCAAAAAAAATGTAGAACTCAATAAATGGTACCAATTAATAAAAACTTTGAAACACCATCTACGGGTCTGCTGTAAACTTCTCAATGATACCGTGACATCATACCAGAGATCGAGAATAAATACAGTATGATCAGACGCGATAGAAGATTGAGAAAGAGGAAACCATATGATGGGATACCGTCTAACAAGAGGCCCGAGATTGGACTTTTTTCTAAGATACGAGGAATCTTTAGTTCTCCGTCGACTCCTTCATCGCCTACAGGTGAGAGAACAATAAAAAACCCGTCGCATAACAACGAACAAACATTCCCTACAGGTGCCAATCCCATACCTGAACGCGCCGGCGATCTCTCACAAATTGACTATTCGAATTTTTCGAATGTTTCCTCTGCATCTATGATCCTCAACACTCGCAATCCTAACGAAACACTTTCTGAGTTTTTCAAAAGCAAGGGTGACCAGCCTTTGAGTGACATTGAAGTGGAGGGTGTCTTATCGCTCATAAACAGGGCCAACCACCAAAATCAGAAATTGCTTCCATCCTCTCCTCTTGGGGAGAGATCCCATACTCAGTCTTCTGTCCAAGAGCACAACGCCTCTAGACTAAACCAAGACCAATCCCTGTTGGATTTGGGTGGAAAAGTCATTTTAAGAGCTAGCACATTGAAGACTCCTGTTCGGGTTCGCACGCCTTCTTATACTCCAAGAGTGAGCTCGATAACGAGGGAACCTACTAATAACTTGCATACAATCAAAAAACGAATTGTGAAATATTCAGCTCTCCCTTCCCCATTCAGAACGAGAGTCTCCTCACCATTGAGCTCATTTGCGGCCAAGAGAACAGCTGAAGTAGAAGCACAAGAAAATCCCAAGGTGTTCACTCCTCACGGTATAGACTTGAACCAAATAGACTTTGAGGATGAAATTTCTACTACTCCGGCTCGGCCGATTAGCGAAACTGCGAGTCAGGTCCTCTCAATTCTTGACTCTGTGAAAAACGACACAGAAGTCAGCACCCCCGCCCCACTACCTGATCCTCCGAAGTTGCCAGCTGTGCAATCGAAGATTGATACTACTAGAGAAAGTACTGTAGGCATCCCGTTTCCGGATACCAAGAAACCATCATCAAAAAAGCAAAGAGCAAAACTCGATCAGGATACAAAGCCAGTTGATCACAATCACAACCTGATAATACCAAAACCTGCTGATGTGGAAGAAAAAGTAGTAAACACCTCAAAACTAAACGGTGTTGCTAAAGATCAACCCCTCTTTGAAGGGGGGGCTGTAAACACTCCTTCGCACGAAGTCATTGAGTCATTCATCTTTCCGGATGTTAAGCCTGCTGATACTGGGCTGTTGCAAATGATTAGTCAAGCCTCTCCTTACATATACCGCGGTGTGTTCGAGTTCCCTGATTGTGTTTAGTGATGTTGATTTTTATATATATTAAAAAAAAGTAAAAATTAACTTGATAAACTTTGTTCGAAACTAGTCTCACTTTAATAATAGTCTTGTCACAAGAGCTGCGCCTTCAATAGGACGATGCCTCTTCTGACACGAACACGGCTTTCTTCTCAGACTGTCATTGAATCGTTCTTTATTCTGTTCAAAGATATATCTTTGAAATCGCTGGTCGTAGTCAAAAGCTTTCAAATCGAAATCTCCTCAATAGGGAAAGACAATCAAATAGTATCTGAGAATTGTTTACGTATCAGTGAGAGGATCGTTGCTGCTAGTCATGTGACGCCTCACAGCCTTCCAAGATGCTGGCTGCTTTTGTTGACTGAGAGTTGCACATTTTACATCATTGGATATAACGACTCACACGAGTTCATAGTTTTGCAAAAACTGGAATTCAGAAATGTGCTTAGCAAATCCCAACCGGCAGCAAATCCTGATGGCAACCTCATGATACCTTTGTCAGTAAAGCCTATGGTTGTTGTTGATAGCTGCCAGAGATATATCGCTGTATATTGCTGTGAAAGATGTCTTATATTGCTAGAGCTCCATCCTAGCAAGTCAGCCTTGTTTTTACGAGCTCTGAATAACCAGATTCCAGAACAACTGAAAAGGAAAAAGCTGGCTTCCAAACTTAACTTAAACAGGCTTCTTGGCACTCCAGTGGTGGCTGATATAGGATCAAACCCAGTTGAAAAGGTCGTCTTTCTGTCTTGTCAGCGTGAGTCTTCCCTGACCGGAGGCGCTATAATAGGTTTGATCTCAAGAGATTCGAGCCTGAGGTACCATTTACGTTACTATAGTGTGCGACGACACTCCTCCATTGAGATAAGATTGGAACGCTCAGTCCCGGTGATGAGTGACTATCCCAGGCTGATAGTCCCGCTTTCTAATGGCAGTATGTTGGCTCTGTGCGATTCAGTTCATTACTTGTATCCGCCTCTCGAAGTTGATTCCCTTTCGACTGATATTGAGGATGGGGTTAAGGTGACTAAACAGTCTTTCTCACGGATCGTCAAATCTCCGGCTGAGGGATATCTAGCGAGGCTCAGCTCCTACTGCCAAGTTGATGATAACAGGATCCTGTTTGGCTCTGAGAATGGTGACATGTATCTTTTAGAGATCAGTTATGTTTCAAAAGGACTCGAAAATCTCAAAAGGGAAACAGATATGTCGATTGCAGAGAGACTGAAGCTGGAAGATAAAGAAGTTTCCATTGAGTTGCTGGTCACCAAATGGAATATTCACAAGATAGGAACCTCTGTCAAATCTAATTCACTGTTGATGATCACTGCAGATCTGTTCATCTCGAATGATCGATTTTCGAATTTAACCTGGATAGATTTATCTGGAGAAATCACCTACGACGTCGTTGGCGAGCCTAAGAGCGAATCGGTGACATCAGCGATACACGTTGATAACGAACTGCTGTATTGCCTCACAGACTCGCTCAACTCCCTTGTTCGTTTTAATAACAATTCAACACGGGTGGAGGGAGTGGTCAAGAGAGCTGTCTCGGTGGGAGATTTCCTACTATTGCTGAAAGAAACTCAGTACCCGGATTATGAGACAGCTTCCTTCATAACTGTGGCATCGATAGACGTTTATGACAAGCTTCTCGTAAAAGTTTCAGACTATAAATTTGATTCAGAGGTATCCATTGCTGACTATCTTGCTGCTGATGCAATCAAGTGCTATTCTGAGGGACTTAATAAAGAAGAAGCAGCTGTGATATCCAGGCTGTCATCCTCTTTTTTTCTGCTAACAAATAGGACGCCCATTGATGATCACTCTCAAAGTTTCGTCAGTGGAGCTTCGGAGCTTCACCTCTTTGCGCTCTCCGAAACAGGCACTTTAACTATAGATACCTCCGCACTGATAGGAAAGACATTTGATACACTAGTTGCTCTAAGCTCTCGCGATCTGATTTTGATCGGATATCATACATTGCTTTGGGTCGGATTATACGCAAGCCACCAAGGTGAGTTGAACTTGCATTTGGAAACACATGCAAAGTGTCACATCTCCTATATTTCATTCTGTACGGGGGCTGTCGCGCTCTCTCATCGTGATCTTATAATTGCTGACTCTTTCACAGGGGTCCATCACCTGAAGGTAGACCATGTCAATAGAAAGCTGCTGAGCCAAGTCTGTGTCATGAGATCTGCTCTGATTAGTACCCTAAGCCGCGTGGGGAAAAACGGATTGATAGTGGGAGACCTGCTTGGCAATATCTTTCTTTTCCAGATTGGAAGCGACAATGACGCACACCTTATACTACAGACCAATTTCTCAACTGAAGCAATCACAGCTGTTCTTCCAATTTTAGCGGAATCTGTATGCAAGAAGTTTGACTTTTCAGCTACCTTTGGAATATGCTGGATAGGTACAAGCGAGGGATCTTTGATCGAACTTTCCTCCGCCGCAGAAAGCCTCGAGACATACAAAGTTCTGGAGCTGCAATCTGCGTTAGGAGCTGCATCTGTCAGCATAGACAAAGATCGTACTGAGGACATCGAAAAATCGACTTTGTCGTCCAGAAACGCCAAAAAGATATCCCTGGAAAACTACGATAAGAACCCCAACTTCGCCAAGCAACGATCTGTTAGATACTATGGGAGTTATGGACCCCCCAGCATAACTGCGTTCACAGTACCAGTTATTGACACACTATATATAACGAGCCTGCTTGAGTACAGTGATTCTCGGTTGTTGAGCTCCTACCAGGATTACATATCTGTGTTGAGCGAGATGGGAAGTAATGCTGATCATAACCGGAACAATCCATAACCAAAATGATTAATTTTTTTTTTATCAGTTATGAAATTCTAGAAATCATTTTGACTAAAGTTCGTGACAGGTCATAACAGATTAGGGTTTTTTATTTAATCCAGAGTACTGAGAGACTCTAGTCCTACATGATGAGGATCTTCAGTCATGCCTTCGTGAGAATTATGGAGGGCATAAAGCCCTATAATGTAGTAGCAACAGATGTTTACTCATGCGACCCCTCGTAAAGGTCGGTTTACTAGTTCTGATTATCAGTTACGAACCCACAGCTAATCAAATAGTTATGAGTTATGGCCGACCCTGGGAAAAAAGGAATTGAAAAAAGATGTGGCTTAGCTTCTCGTGCCACATGCACTCGCCACGTTTGTTTTACAAAGTTCAAGTATTTTTTTTCCACCATTACAAGGGACAAGGAAGTATAAGAGTTGCCTTTAGGTTTTACTAAAGCAGGAAACTTAAAGATACCAGACTGCATAAGACGTACCTAGAACTGTAGCCGACTGAACCAGACCCTTCAGAAAATGACCACCCAACAATACGGTGTGACGCCACCCATTTCTACTGCAGGCCCCACTGCAAAGGAGAACAAACTCAATGAGGACATGATACAGGAACTCAGACGTCAGAGCTCCTTTGAAAGCGAGGAAGAAACCCAGAAGAGACGAGAAGTTCTGGCCACCTTGCAAAAGCTCACTGAAGAGTTCGTGTATACTGTTTCGAGGAAGAAAAATATGAGTGAGGGTATGTCGAAGGACGCGGGGGGTAAGATATTCACGTTTGGATCGTATCGTTTGGGTGTGTATGGTCCAGGTTCCGATATCGATACACTTGTTGTTGTTCCAAAACACGTTACAAGAGAGGACTTCTTCACTGTTTTCCAGGAGCTTCTGAAGAAAAGGCCCGAATTGAACAAGATACAACCCGTTCCTGATGCCTTTGTTCCTATCATAAAGACTGTATTTGATGGCGTGGATATTGATTTGATCTGTGGCCGACTGGATATCCCACAGATTCCTCTAGATTTGACTCTAGAAGATAATAATTTGTTGCGTAACATTGATGATAAAGATCTGAGAGCCCTCAACGGTACGAGAGTCACGGATCAGATATTACAACTTGTACCTCAAAAGCTGGTTTTCCGTCATGCATTGCGAACCATCAAGTTGTGGGCACAGAGACGAGCGATCTATGCCAATATGTTTGGATTTCCGGGAGGTGTGGCATGGGCAATGCTCGTTGCAAGAATTTGTCAATTGTATCCTAATGCGGTTGGTGCTGTTATCGTGGCCAAGTTTTTCCATATATATCTTCAGTGGAAGTGGCCTCAGCCGGTTTTGTTAAAACCAATTGAGGATGGACCGTTACCGGTGAAGATCTGGAATCCTAAACTCTATGGACAGGACAGATCACATAGAATGCCAGTGATTACTCCCGCATATCCTTCTATGTGCGCTACTCATAACATCACCGGGTCTACACAGACCATCATTCTCAAGGAAATGCAGCGAGGACTTGAGCTTATGAACGATATCCAGTTTGGTAAGAAATCGTGGACGGATTTGTTTCAGAAGCACGAATTCTTTCATGATTACAAGTTTTATTTGACGGTGGTGATGGCAACCAGGAGTACATATGAAGACCACCTCAAGTGGAGTGGTATGGTGGAATCGAAGCTGCGGCTTCTTGTTCAGAAGCTGGAAGTGGTAAGCGGTATTGTGCTAGCGCATCCTTATGTCAAGCCATTTTCCTCATCATACGTTTGTGATAGTCAGGAGCAGCTGTTTAAGGTTAAAGAGTTATATGGAACGCTTGAAGGTGAGCAATATGCTTCAGACAACTTGAAGGAGATTACGATTGATAATGAGACAGATGTTGCCAAGATCGAAGAGGAATGTAAGGAGAAAGAAAAGTTTCTTGTATTTTTGACCAAGCTTTATGTTGGACTTGATTTGGATCTACGTGGTAAGGAGAAAAAGATGGATATACAGGTTCCTTGTTCTGAGTTTGATGCGAGCTGTAGGAACTGGCCCAACTTTGACAAAGAACTGTTCTCACTGAGCATCAAGCATGTCAAACTATACGATCTTCCAAACGATGTCTATGGTGACGATGAGGAGAGACCGAAGAAGGAGTCTAAGAAAAGAAAGAGTGATAAGACTCAATCGTCGACCAAGAAGTTGAAAAGCGCAGAGGTCTCAGCGGCAGGAACCACAGCCAGTGTACAAGCGGACTCGTCGCTCTTATCTCCACCTTCAGGCTCCTCGATCACCACCACTACCACAACAACTACCACTGCCTAGCTGGCTAACGTTACCTCCTCTTATTAGATAATTTTGTTGTGCAGCAGTTTCGAGTCGATCGACGCGAGTGAGCGCGTCGTAGGTCCCGCCCAGAAACCCAGTCGCCGATCGACGCGAAACTTCTTCAACCCTTTTCTTATGGGCCCTGGCTTAAGTATGAAAGGGGAGTAGAAGCAAAAAAAAAAACACACTTGCTGTCAGAACCGCCTCCTTTCCTCAATATTGGCTAACTATTGATAATACAGAGACCTTAGAATGCCATCTTTCGCATCTAAGTTGCTGGGTAAGTTTTTCTGAGCGGAATCAAAAAAGGCCCGGCTTTCAATTGTCATTTTGGAGCCGAAAACCATCATCCGTGATTAAATGCCGAACTGTGTATGAGGCTCATCATATATATTTAATTGGCTGTACGAAGCTCTTACTAACTTTGTTAATGACAATTATTCGCAGGGAAGTCCGGTTCTGATAAGCCCAAGAGCGCCGAGAAAAGTTCGAACCCTCATGATGGCGATCCGGAAAGTGTCGAAGATATCGACGAGGTGGATGATCAAGGTCAGAGTATTCTCATGGGTATCATCTCTCAGCTAAGGCCAGGATGCGATCTGTCCAGAATCACACTTCCTACGTTTATCCTGGAGCGTAAGTCGATGCTTGAGAGGATCACCAACCAGCTGCAACAACCGGACCTCGTTATCCAGGCCCATGAAACGTCGGATCCGGTTGAGAGATTTGTACTTGTGGTGAAGTGGTATATGTCGTGTTGGCATATAGCTCCTAAAGCTGTCAAGAAGCCACTAAATCCAATTCTGGGAGAATACTTCACTTGCTACTGGGACCTTCCGGGGGGAGACAAAGCGTACTATGTTGCAGAGCAGACGTCTCACCACCCTCCAAAGTCGTCATACTTTTACATGATCCCTAACCAAAGCATCCGGGTGGACGGGATAGTGGTTCCGAAGTCGAGATTCTTAGGGAACTCTACAGCTGCTATGATGGAGGGGGTAACCAAGCTGACCTTTTTAGACATTGATGGTGATGCAGGTGAACCCGAGTACTATACTATGACGCAACCAAACATGTATGCTCGAGGAATCCTTTTCGGGGCGCTGAAGTTTGAGCTTGGAGATCATCTGATAATCAAGTGTCCTACAAATCACTTGATGGCGGACATCGAATTCAAGACGAAGGGGTTCATTTCGGGAACCTACAACGCTATTGAGGGTGTAATCAAGAATTTTGAAACTGGTAAGGAACTGTATGAAATTACAGGCAAGTGGAATGAAAAGATGTACATCAAGAATATTAAGACAGGCCACAAGGAAGAATTTTTCGACTGCTTCAAGAGCCATCCTTTGAAGCCAAAGGTCAGAGACTTGGGTGAGCAGGGTACCTACGAGAGTAGAAGGCTCTGGCAGCATGTGACTGACAGTCTGGCTCTGCGTGACCATGCCACTGCCACGGAGGAGAAGTTCAAAATTGAAGAGACACAGAGAACAGAGACCAAGAGAAGAGAGGAGGAAGGGGTTGAATTCCATCCAAAACTGTTCAAGCAAATGACAATTCCCGAGAGTGTTAAGAATGAAAACGATCACTTGGAGTATATCATTTATAAGGACCACATTTTGTCTAATGACACAAAGAAACATGACGTGAATGAACTGGAGAAGCACATTTTTGAGATCGCTCCGATATTACCTGGACAGCAATTCAATCCAGAATTCGAGATACCTGCCTACAAAAAGTCGTAGGGTGCTCTGTCATATGCACGTAGAGTTGGCCGGCCGCTATTCATGAGCTGTTGCTTCTTGATGTCCGCACGTTTTTCAAGGTATTTTAATTGTCGCTTTTTTTGTCCCTATTGATAGTAATAGGATGTTTCAATCCGATGAGATTCAGTTGATGCCATACTTTTTTCTTCACGTAGCTGATTAGGAACTTTTCCTTCAGAAGGAGATTACCATCCATGTCGAGTTGCGAATGGTCTTGAACGAACGAGACCTTGTGGACGTCGATCAATCCATGGTTTTCGGTCTCGAACATGGTGAAAGTGTTGTAGAACTCGTTCAAGAGTTTCTCTTCTTTCATGTAGTACTTGGATAACAATGCCACCGAAAGCCATGCAGAGTATGAGCTTGTACTAGACTTTGTTACCCAGTCCACGATATCGTAGTAGTGGTCCCGGAAGTCGAACACGGTAGTTGGCTGTTCCTGTGGTGTTTCGAGATCTGACAGCAGGTGCTGCTCATCATCGAGAGGGACGGCCAGCTGAACAAGAACCATCCACATCGAGTGGTCCGACAGATTGGCCCGACAATGTTTCCAGATGCTAGCGTAATACTGGGCGATCAGATCAGGAAGGTGGCGAGCTGCCGCGACGAGGAACCGGATGTAGCAGACGGCGTAGTAGTTTCTCGGATGTCTCCGTAAAGACTCAACGGCCACTCTCATCGACCACAAGAGCACATGAGCCCCGCTGGCAACGCTCTGGTTTTGCAGGACGGTTCTCTTGAAGTACAGCCAGAGACTTGAAGATTTGTTAGTTCGCGCAATCCCGCTCGTAAGATAAGCTGCAAGAACGTTGGCGTGTCGCAGCTCGATGTCCTTGCTGCCTCTGATAACAAGACAGCTGAGCACGTCCTGGTTGAGCAGAAGACATCGTCGGTCTTCCGGAGTCAGCAGCAGAACACCCAATGTGGCTTTGTACACAAGCAAGAGCTGAGACTCAGAGAGTGACGCGATCGATGGGTGACCCTGTTTGTGTTTCTCAATAAGCGACCTGCTTTCTGTATATATGCTCGCTAGCTTCTTTTTGCTGATCAGGATCTCCTGCAACTGCAGCTGAGCGTTGTACTCACATGGAAACTCTGTGTTGTACTGAGCTCCTTCCTCCTGTTGTTCAACAACAAATAGGTTTTTGATCTCATCCGTGGATGACAGTAGCTCAATCAAGCTGAGGGTGGATTTCAGCGAGGTATCATTTCCCATTACTCTACCACTTCAGCAGAGCAGTATATGTATACTTATATTGGGTTGTTTCCGCTCCGCAATAAGTACATATAACCTAAATCATTACATTCATACCTGGAAGTTGCATCATCTTTTAAATATTTAGGTAAAGCAAAAAAAAAGAAGAAAAAAACATCTTCTCCTAATCCTCCATCTCAGAAGGCTTCAATAAACCTCCTACCTGTCTGGCCTTCTCCTTGGCTTGACGTGTCTTTTCGAGCAGCTCTGCCTCCTTGTCGTCCGCAAACAGATAATCTGTAGCATCACCTCCAAACTCTTTGATTTGAACCAAAAAGTCTCTCAAAGTACCTCTGAACGTGCTCTGATGTCTATAAGAGGAGAACAACGCTTGGATGAAGTTACTGATTTGCTCTTTGTTCAGTTGTGGAAATGCGTTCAACAACATCTTGCCAACATACTGCTTCAGATATAGCTCGTTTGATGTTCCCACAGGAGCTGCATCTGCCTGGTAAATTGGTTCAGCAATCTTATTCTCCACTACCAACTCCACTAATTTCGCAAGTAACTCCGATTGTAGACTGAACCCTGCCTTATGGTCGGAGTCAGTCAAAACAAAGAAAATGTCACTTATTATAGGGAAATAGTAGTTTTTGTAGAATCCTAATGCAAACTGGTTGTTGGGTCCGAGACCTTCAATGTTCTGCAACAACTCAGCACACAAGCTCAATCCAGTATTTTCAACATCTCGGTTGCTGTGCTTAAATGCCCACATTATTGCATCGATGAATGACTGGAATGCCTCTGGTGGGAATTGCACCAAAGCATTGAATCCCTTGAGGTCAACCTCTCGAAGAAGCTTGTAGAACTCAACCCTGTGTTCTGGATACTCTGTGAAATCTTTATTGATCATGCTCAAAGTTACCTCAAACACATTCGAAAGAATCAGAACAATTTCGTCCGGAATCAATTCACCAACCTTATCCACCAGTGTCGATAAACAGTTCAATACCTCCGCATCTCTAGCATCCGGAACGTTGCTGTTGTAATCCTGTAGGATGGCAACCAACAAGTTGGGCACAATATCTGTCACGATTTGCTGCTTATTGTCTGCCTTCGAAATGTACGTCTCTAGAAGAGTCAAAATCTCTTTTTTAATCGTTCTCCAGCCTCTGACCTTGGGTGTCTTTGTAGCTATTAGCCCATCTTTAGCCACAGCATCTGATATCATACTGCTGACGGCTCTATAAAGGGACAGCATCTCGAGATATATCTCACCAAGTTGGGAGTAAAATCCGGGGCCCAATGGTGTGCAAACAGCAACGTTAGTCTTGATGATGTTGGCAATGATCTTCACTATCTCAGGATTGCTCAGAAGCTCGGGGTCTTCGCCAGCTTGATTGACTACAGTTCTCCAAGCAACATTAGGTAGTCTCATCAACTCCTCCAGTAATCTTGTGCGTGTGTGTTCTGCATTTTGGGCAGATATTATGATGCCACATGCTTCGTAAAAAGTGTGGACCTGCTGGGGTTGTAAGTCGGAGGTAGTCTCCTGAATATTGCGAATAATCTCATCAATAAACGGTTCCGTCTCCCCTGCCTGTTGAATGACGAAATGTCTCTTACATTTCTGTGTGATCTTGATAAAAGTGTCACAGGCCATATCCTGGACTCCTTCGTGAGTCTCATGCATGAACTCAAACAGCTTATTCACAACAGTTTTCAAAAACTTCCAGTGTGCCTTGAGAAACCTAGGATACTGCCCAACAATGTACATGATGTTTGAGGCAACAACTGCCTTGTTGTCCTTGCCTCGTTTCATTTCTGTCAACGATAACAAGTCCTTAATAACTGTGACTAAAAATCTTTTCTCCCTCTCCTCGTCCATGGAACCCGAAATGGATCCAATCGCCCAACAAAGGGTATTGATATTGTGCCATGACCATTCGGACCCATCAATCTGACTGGCCAGTTTTGCTGACATGATTGACTCTGTGTCATTGATATCCAAATGAGTCAGAAAAACAAGCACTTCCCTCATTGATTTGTATAGCTGTATTGTATCACTTTCTTTCACAAACTCCCTAACAATTTCTCCCTCGTCATTTTCAACAATGAGCACCTCTTCGGGTCTTACCATGTTTTCAATCATAACAACTCTGAGCTTAGATAATATATCTCCATAGATCTTTTTTCTGGAATTGATATTGTTATAAAGCTCAGGGTTTGAGACAACACCAGAGCTGTTTTGAAGTTGCATTAGAGGGGAAGTGTGCTGAAGCTGTAGTGACTGATAGTCTTGAAATAAGTCACTGACAAGTTTAGACCAGTAATCAAGACAAGTCTTAAATAGTTCTCTCTCATCAATTCTTGAAAGACTGACCAGGTATGTATGAGCAGCTAGTAGGATTTCTCTCAGAAAAGTATTTTGCTCCAACGGTACCAAATGGTTCGATAGAAATGTCACCAAATACATTGCCAGATCTTGTAAAAACTCTTGATCAAAAGAGTTGGCATATTTATAGGTCTTCTTTAAATCGATATCAAGCGGTATGATCTTGATTAAGCTTTCCATTGTGACAGCAAATATGGTTGTAAACTTCTCATCATACTGAGGGGCTATTAATTGTGAAACCTCAGTTAAACATTTCAAAGTTATACTTCTAAACTGCTCCTCAGGCAAAAACTTTACCGACAGCACATTCAATATTTCTGTCTCAAAAATATACCCGAGTGGAATCCATGGGATGTATCTCTGTAGTGATTTCAAGGTGGCAATGATCAGTGATGGCTTAGTAGCTTTATCAAGCACTTCAAAACAAAGTTTGAAAATCTCCGAGAATTCATCGCACATTCTGTTCTTGAGAGATTTAGCTTTTGCTTGTGTCATTTGCTCTGCGGAGTAATCGAAAATCTCCTCAGAAAGCAGCTTCAAAATCACCATGTTATTCTCGCAAACGTTGAATCCAGCGCGACTTGACTGAACTATCTCCGGGACAAAGTTCGGCCAGTTGGCAGGCCAGTCTTGTTTTATTATTTGGACCAGAGTCAAGTCACATTTGTTGATCAAGGCTCTCTGAGAAACAAACTGGGCCTCATCGTCACACATGGCTATAATCATACTAGCCACAAAGTTTCTGATGCCTAATCTCTGATCCTCTGGAAGAGCTTTCCATCTCGTCTTAATAAGATTATCCAAAATGGATAAAGCAATATACTTTGCCTGCGGATCAGAGGAAAACTGTAGGATTTGATCTGCTCTTGTCCATGCTTCGGGATGGTTCTGGAACTTTGTTAAAATTTCCTGTGCTTGCTGTTGGGACTGACCGGACCCATTGTAGAAAGCCTCAACTACTGAGTCTAGCAGTTTAATATCGAGCTCCTTGTTGAAGTCAAGTAGGGAATCCATTCTTGAAGTGTACCAAAGGGAATGAGATCAACTGCAGTTCACGTTCTAAAAGTGCGTCTACAAAAATCTGCCACCAACAGCCTGTAGCTGTGCTATTTCACCCACGTACTTTTTTGATCTTTCAGCCACGCTGTACCTATAAGAAACGTATGTATTGGCTTTGTTCTCAAGGTAAGCCCCAGAAATAACCAGGCTTTCGCTAATGGAATACAACCTTTTGTCTGTGTACCAACAAAGGCTGTTAAAAACTCGTTTTAACAGTTTCAGCTGAAGCATATAGTGTTTGTTTGTATTTGTTGCAGAGGCAAATTTTGATTCGTTAAATAGTCTGCTGTGTTTACTGAGACAAATTCAGGTGCGAAAAAAAAACTATGAGTGGTTTACGGGTGTTCAATGGCATTTTGCTAAATGTCTCTATTTCTTAGATACGTGAAACATCTCTTCAGAGATTGAACAGCTTGTTTGAGACGCGAGCGGAACGGTCCTTGGGAGTTCCGCGATCCACTGCAGTGTTGTTTATGAGGCGTGATACCCTCTCTCTCTCCTCTTTGATGAGCTGTTGCACTTCCTCACGGCTACCATACTCAACGATTTGATCAAAACATACTTTACCCAATTTCAGTTCATGAAGATCCCAGAGGATATTTTGCGAAGCTGCGAGATAGTCCAGGTGTGAGGTTGGATGTTCTGGATCTAGTTTCCTTTTCTTGAACAATGACTTCTTCTCAGCAACAGCATACAGCAGCTCCATTATGTCGTTAGTTGGATAGTGAAGGTATCCTTTATAAAGACGAGCTCCATGACGGTCCGGGTCATTGAGATTAATGATGTATAACAGATAGTCCGCAGCTAGGACAGGATCAACAACTGTTGGCTTGAGGGATCGAATCAGCGACAGAATGATCATAGTTTTTGAGCTATTCATTGAAGGAAGAAGCACTCCGGGAGTGTCATGGATCTGGATCAGGGGATCGGTGCTTATTGTAATGGCCTGCGAAACACTTCTTGTTGTGCCACCGACTCTAGCAACGAGCGAGACAGACTTCTTGGTTTTCTGTTTGTTATTCAGCATAAGTTTTCTCAGTCTGTTCACTATAGAAGACTTTCCAACATTTGGAACCCCAGCCACCAACACACGCATGCCTAGAGGAGGAGGAGGCTTCATTGACCGATGCTTCTGTTTAATCAGCTCTGCCAACTGAAGCAAGCTGGACTGTGGCGTTTTATGATACATGAACCAGCTATCTTCGGGATCATGTAACTTTTGGATCATTTTTGGAGTAGTCGAAGCTAAATCTGATTTTGTATAAACCACTATCTTGTCTTTGTTTCTGAACGTATCATTGAGCATGAAGTTGGCTGTGGAGAGTGGGGCACGCGCATCTCTGAGTTCTAAAATTAGGTCAACTTGAGGTGCTAATCGGCGCATGGAGTTGTAAGCCTTGACGTGAAAGCCTTGAAAATCTGACAAAGTTACTGTGTACTCAGGAAATTCTTCTCGAGGTCTGAACTCTTTCCTTCTTTTTATGACGTAAGACTCGGCTTTGTTTTTGAGAGGACCTTCAACTGGCTGCCTGATATTCTCTCTCAGTAATGAACACGTGTTTTTAAACATTTCTTTCGTTAAATATGTTGGCACTCATTATATGGCTGCTAGGTAGTTGAACTGAATAGAATAGCTCCAAAAGCGTTTTATAGTAAAAAGAATTAATTTTTCACTTTTAGTTTAATCATAAGTTTAATCAGTATCTGAGCTTCATCAAATCTCAGATTTCTACCAGGATGCCGCTGGTTTTGGTAGTCGGCTACCCGAGTTCAGGCAAATCATCATGGTCAAGAAAGCTCAAGACTCAGTTGGAAACAAGAATTTCTTCTCTTGGATCAGGAGAAAAGGGATCCAGATTGAAAGTTGTCGTTCATAACGATGAGAGTTTAGGCATAAAACACAGCGCATACCAGGACTCGGCTGGAGAAAAGGCGGCCAGGGCTGCACAAATGAGTGCTGTGAAAAGAGACCTGTCCACTAATACGATAGTAATCTTGGACGCGCTCAATTACATCAAAGGGTTTCGATACCAGCTCTACTGCGAGGCGAAAAACACATCCAACCCGCACTGCATTCTACAAGTTGTAACTCCTTCTGAGCTGTGTTTTGAGTGGAACTCGTTGAGAGAACGGGATCAGCAGTGGGACTCGCAGCTCATAAAGGAGCTGATCCTCCGGTTCGAAGAGCCCAATGGCCAGAACAGATGGGACTCGCCATTGATAGCTGTAGGCTCCGAAGACGCGGAGCTGCCATTTGAAGATATATGGAAGGCTATCGTACTTCAACAGGGCCCAAAGCCCAACCAGGCAACCGTCATGAAACCAGCTGCTTCGGCCTCATTTCTACAAGAGCTGGACCGTCTCACTACAGGCGTGATTACCGAGATAGTGAATTTGCGAAACGTTGATATGTCCTCTTCCGAAGTTTCCGTGCGAAATCTCGACAGTTCCATTGTCAAGGTGGAGCTGCCGTCATCGCCTGTATCCGTGGCCCATCTGCACCGTATACGGAGGGCTTTTATTGCGTTGAATAGGGTTCATGCCATTGACACCAACAGAATTGTTCCCTCATTTGTCGAGTATCTGAATCATGCATTGACTCACGCTAATTAACTGAAAAGAAGAGCACCTCAAAATTTATTCATGAAAAAACGTGCTCTCAGATATCAAATTGGGGAAATTGATTAGCCAGATTTTGTAAACCATCAAGATCGCAGATCAGTTAACGCTCAAAAAGGAAGACGGGATTTGGCGTAATGCACGTGTGGTATTACCAAGCCTTGAAATTTGTCCAATAATATCCTCAACACCGTTTGAATGGATTCATCTTCAAAGGTACATGCAGGAAATATAGCCCTGTTCGGAAGATCACTAGATGCCACAAGCACTAAAAGCTACTTAATCTCTAGTGAAACGTGGTGCGTTTGAAACAAAGATAGTATCCTCAACTACTGCATCTGAGATCCTCGGGCCCTCAATATGTATTTGTATGACACATATGAAAGCGCCAAGACTGGTATAAAATGTGCTGGTTAGCGCTGTTATTTCTAGAAAATAAGTGATTAGGTCCGTCGTCTCCTTATCAACAAGAAATTGTATAGAGTCACTGCCAACACTATTGCAATGCTTTTCGGTGTTCTCTTAAGCCTGGCTTCATGTGTTGCTAGCAAAAACATCCTCCTCACAAACGATGACGGATGGGCCGCCACAAATATCAGAGCTCTGTACAGGGATCTCAAGAGTGCTGGACATAATGTTGTGACTGTTGCCCCTGCTGTCCAGATGTCTGGTAATGGAGGCCGTTTCATTGTTCCTAGCACTAATGTGCTAGAACAGGACGCTCTGTTCAGTTATCCTGCCCAAGGTGCTCCAGCTTGGGGACACGAGGAAGATGATCTGAACATGTGGTACTTCAATGGTACTCCTGCTGCTTGTGTTGCTGTAGGTCTTGATTACGTTATTCCTAACTACTTCAATAACTTGACTATTGATTTGGTTGTGGGTGGTCCAAATGAGGGAACCAACATGGGTGAGAGAGACTTCGTTTTGTCTGGAACTATCGGATCTGTTTACTATGCTACAGAGAGAGGTTACCCAGCACTGGCGCTATCTGGAGCTAATGGAAACAACTCTTTCTTCAAGGACAATTTGGATGATGACCCACAAAACGCTCCTAACATCTATGCCAAGGCTGCTGTGGAGCTTATCGACACTCTTTTTGAGTCACAGGGCTCTAACGAGCGGGTTCTTCCCCTAGCAACAGGTCTAAACGTCAACTTCCCGAAAGCCGGTAACGATCTCAACTCAACTTGCTATGCTCCGGTCTATAAGCACACCAGACTAACAGGTTCCGGTTCTCAATTGTACGTTGTTCAGTATGATACGTCCAAAGAACTCATTGTACAGTCTGTCGGAACTTCCGCTGCTATCAAGAGTTGCACTGCCGGCGACTGTTCTTTGCCTGATGAATTCACTATCATCAACAATGGACAGTGTGAATCAACCATCTCTGTGTTCACTCTAGACAGCGATGCATCGTCGTCTACTGACTCTGACGTTGTTCCTCTTTTCGAGTCTGTTCTTGCGTAGTTCTTCACAACGTGAGGCTTTCTCAGGCTACACTGAATGCCATTATTTTCATTTCCAAATCGTTTATTTTTCACAAAAAAGCCTTATGTCCTATCAGAACATTAATACTTTATCAGATTAAGTAAAAAACTCAACATATAGGTAACCTATAATGAAATGAAATCCTTTCAGTCCTAAGAAGAGCTGTCATCTCAATACAGACAAAAATCATATCCTTCCTAGATTTAATATGCCCCGCCCAGTAAACTTATAGGTGTACAGGTGTAGATGCTGCGGCGATTTTCGCGAAGGGAAAAAAAGTGAGAGTATATAAAACGGTTTAGATGGGCAAATCAAGGCAAGATAAAAAAGGCAAAAGAGACAAATAGAGGACATTTGACAAGGTAAAGTGAAGGTCTCAGGCGGTTCAAAACCCACGACTCAGGAAAACTCCTAGCGAAGTTGCTGTGTAACTAACTCAGAAACGCACACATCACGGTGGATGCTATCAAAAGTTTACTGAAAAGGGTACACGACCAGTCATCATTGCTTCGCTAACTGTGAACCGTGACAAGTGGTTATAAAGGTATGAGTCAGAATTCAGCTTTTGGACCCAATTACCTTGAAAGTGAGTTGCATGATACCAATTCAGCAGAGAAGCCCTATACAAATGGAAATATCACCACTTGTAGTCCTCAAACCAGAGCCCGACCTGTGAACGCCCCCTCCACACAACCTTCGACTCAGCAAAAGCGTCACAGTTCTCAATCATACCTGCTTCCAGGAGCTTCTACTAAGCGCGGTGCTATACTGCCGTCTGCATCGTCCAATAACATTTCATTTACCCCCATCACAAACAACGGATCTTACGCTATTTATAATACCACGGTACCTCTGTTTTCTTCCTTATCATCTGATCCTTCACAGAACAATTCGAGGCAGACAGTCCTTAATTTAGCATATCAGCGTCATCAACAGTCGTTGAACATTCCCCTGTCTTCTCGAAAATTTAAATTCTCTACTACACCGGCCTCCCCTTCTCCGAAACAGACTACACCCTCCTCCTTGGCTATACAGGCTCAGCGCACTCGTATTAACAGAACCCCAACACCCACAATTGTGATGTCGGAGATGCCATCTTCTCCAAAATCGAGGCTAATATCAAAAGTCGTAGAGACCGATATTAGTGTTGAAGGTTCTAGTGAGCTCAATGACGCCCCGCATTCTGGAACAGCTAGCCAAGTGATCAACTCCTATGATTCTATGGGCGATAAGTCTGCACAAAAACCACCGAATAGCCGAAGACTCAGCACGGATACTATGCTGTCTCAGCTCCCTCAGTCCTCATCGGAACAGCCGCAGCAACAAAGGGTATTCACCGAGGAAGAGCAAATATTGGCATCTAACCTTCAAGAAACATATAAATCTATACTAAAACTAGAGGTTGAAACACAGCAAGGATGTGCCGATGTGAATGAGAGACTGATTGAAAATGACACAGGGGCAGAGATGGTCCCTCAACTTTGGCTTGTCTATAAAAGCGTTATTCAACTGCTTGACCATTATTATGATTTTCTTCTTTACGCGCTTTCCCCAAGTTCATCCCGTGCAGGGAAGCCATTGGTTACAAATTATCGCATCCTTAGACGAATGTGGGTCTACGGGGTTGTTTCATTTCTGGAAGTTTTGAAGAACGTTGCGGCCATATTTGTCGAGCACGAAATTTGCGGTTGCTTCATCTCATACGCATTCAATATTATCAGTTGTTTGACGGATGCCCAGCTGGGGATCGAAGGCTGGTGGGCAGAAAAGCTGGGTGATTTGTCAAGAATGGCAATTGCATTGTATCCGGCTCGTTACATGGACTGGAAGATTTCATCTGTTTACTGGTACCAACTTGCGATGAAGACTCAGTTTGGTCATGGGAAAATCTACTACCACATATGCACTGTGGAGAGCGACAATTTGGAAGCTCTAGTGGATATTGGCAAAAGCGTGACATGCAGGGATCCTTTCGTACCAACACAGCAATATCTGAGAATGATTGTGGACAATGTGTGCTCGCAAAGAAACATTCTGAGTTCAATTGAAATGGCCATGATAGATTTCGTGAAGATCCACAAGATTTTACTTTTGCCGAGCTACGATTCCAATCAGGAGATGGTGAACCTTGTTTCGCACTATTCCTTACATTTTGGATTGGATAGTTCCAGTATAGACTATTTCCAGCTTCGCGGAGATCTGGGTTCTGCATTATCAGTTGATAAAGTGAACTTTTGGTTCCAAAAAGGAGCCAATTTTGCGCTTTGCAACATCAGTCATTTGATTGGTTTTGGGGATGCAAGAAATCCTTTTGCAAAGTTATTTGAGCTACCTGAGGCATTGAAGCAAAGAAAAGACAAAAAAGATAAACGACGAAGATCCAAAACAGAGACTATAGAAGATTCCAAGATGGGTGACGCTGAAGCTATATTCAACTCCACCGCTTCAGAGCAAACTGAGGGCTCTTGGCTCATGATTTGGGATTTCATTAACAAAGGGGCATTAGAATTAGGCATGAGAATGCTGAAGCAATATGTCGTTGGTCCTTTACAATCATCTACCCCCCATGTGATTGTATGGTTGTACTTCATAATTGCAGTTGGGGAGGCGGTGAAGAAGTACCCGAGCTCAAAAAAATCGTTCACCTACCTCCTGAACAAGTATATTCCTTGGTCAAAGCTGGTACCTTATCTGAATGATGTTTTATGCATTGTTAGATCATCACCAGATATGATTCAAGAGTTGAATGCCTACAGGCTTATTTTCAAGAATGGAGATGAGCAGAATATCCCAAAGTATTTTGCCGAGAATGAAAAATTGTGGGAAGTATGGAAATGTTGGGGGTCTCTCTGGTTTGACAATGTAGCCGCGAAGCATGACTACTCCTCTGTTTTTGAGATTGGTGTCAAGGGAGACATTTTCGATATACCCACTGCTGGTTTACTCTACGACTCCAAGGAAGATATTCATAGATATGTCCGAATATTCTTGTTGAGTTCATATATTTCTGACAACTTTCCATACTTTGGACTGGTTAAATGTGGCAATATCTTCAAATTCAAAGTTAGTCCACTGATATCTCAACTTGAATCGAGCAATACGGCCGTTGCCTTTTTTGCACAGGATACACGTCTTCACGGACTGGTGGAGGAGCCCCCCAATGAGAAGATTACTTTGCAATCAGACGAGGCATATGAATCAAGGTACGATTTCAACCAATGGTGTGAAAATATTTCACCTGAATTGCCTACCTGGGATGCCAACTCAAATGGGTTTATGACCGAGTTTGTAAACAACAGTTGTCCTGCACCGCTCTTTCTCAAAGATAGTTTCAATTTAGAGGACGAGGAAAATGAAGAGTATGAAGAGGATTCCTATGATGACGATAATAATGAAGTGATTGGGTCGGATCAGCCGGAAAACGGACAGCTTTACAATCCGGATTCTGTTAAAGTCCCTGGAGACTTGGGAGATAGGATGGACACAGGCTTGTCGTACGTTTCGGTTGACACGAACACATGGTTGAAACACTGTGGCCGAATTTTCAAGTGTGCGAGATCCAATGTATTTCAATTATCGATACCCCTTACCGTATTTCAGGAGTTAAGGTCGCTACGGCGTTCTGCAGATGTGTCTGTGGCTGACTCTGCTACACGGGCTGTTATCATAATTAGACAGCTCTACAGCGAGAAAAGGATCTTCCCTATCAGAGCCGACGGCTCAAAGGCTTCCTCGTTGAACGAGACTCGGGAGTTCGAGCAAAACCAAAGTTGGAGAACCAATGCAGATGAGATAATTATGAGAGCTGTCAAATTGAATGACGATCTAGGTAAGAGTCTACTACTGGGAAATAATGCGATGCTCAGCAAAAACAGAAGGATCCTCAACCGACTGGAGGCCAGCATCTTCAAGTATAATATCCTGGTGACGGACGATCGCAATATGCGACTCCGATCCACAGCTATTGGCCTAACCAACTTCACTAGCTCGTGGTTGTTCAACCAGGTTGAAAAGATTGCGCAAGGACGATGTGCCGATTAGCACCAAATTCATAGCTTAATTTTGGCTTCGATATCTTTCCCGTTTTGTGTTTTTGGTCGTTTCGAATTTTCTCTGTCGCGCAATTTTCGCAAAACTCCACATTTGGATATTTAAAGTTACGTCTTATCACGAAAGCTTATCGATAGGGATCCAAAGCCGAGCAAAAATAGATAACACGGCTCATCATATATAAAAAGAGGGGAAGGGAAGTAGGGATGCTATACTGTGATTATACTGGCAGTAGGGCTGGGTTTGAGTAAGATTGAAATGCCTGTTAGCGTCGAGTCTCACTACCCTGTTCCACTGAAATCGAACGGACTCGTTGAAGAGTACCGAGAGGGCAGCCATAGCCATGACATCCCGCAAACGACTATCGACAAAGAGATTGCTCACCTTTTGAAAAGACTTGAGGCAAAATCCACATTCAATCCTCATTTGAAGTTTGATCCTGCCAAACATCTGATTTTCAAAAAAGAGTACTACGAAACCACGAAACAGATCACTTTGAATGAGTTGGGCATCAACAAGACAAGATGCGAGCCTGTGAGCAATTTTGCGGCATCATATCCGTTTCCGCTGCTTACACAGGAAGCGGTCGATATGATGCTATGGGAGTCATTGCAACCAACGGTAATCAAGAACTGGTCGAGACTTCCAAATCTGGCCACCAATGCCACTAGACTTGATTTCCATGTTGGAGGCCACTGTAAGTATGTGGCGCCATTTTCGGAGGCATTTTGGAACAGCCCTGTCTTACATGACATTCTGAAGGGATTTACCCATGTTGATGTTAAGAACGTTTACAACTCTGAGTACGGCCATTTAAATGTTTCTTTGGCATCTTTGATTCCTGAAGAAATTGAAAATAGTCCTGTCACTAGAGAAGACATGATGAAGGTTCTGGAGAAACAGAATACCAAGAAAGGGGAAGAAATCCCCTCCACTCTTGGACTTCACTATGACTCGTCTGCTTTTGCGCTCGTTATCATGTTGGATTTAGGAGATGAAGCTGTTGGCGGCGAAACCGCAGTTTTGACAGGCACCGAGAAAGTCTTCCGTGTTCCAGATCCCAAGGTGGGGTATGCCACATTGATCCAAGGCATGGTGCTGAAGCATGTGGCTACTAAGCCGGTATCCAACTCGAACAGAATCACTGGAGTGGGTGGGTTTTATGCGTCTGCTCCAAACATTCTGGACAACAATATTCTAACCTCTGTTAAGCCTTCAGTATTACCTAGGGCCGTACATGACCAGTTTTATACTGAGTGGTTTGAATTCAAGTTTGAAAACCTGGAAAGCTTCCTGAGATATCAGCGAGAACAGCTTGTCGAGAATTTCAAAGAGGGTAAACCTTTTGACCAGAACGAGATGATTGCACTCTGTAAGAGGATGGAAGCTTATCTACACAAGTCGTGGGACGAAATGGAAGCTGTTTACAATCCGCCATATCCTTCCAAGGTGTTTTCGACTCCATATGAAGAGCTTCCATAATCTAGTGTCCTCATATAGATTTTAAGAAACGGTGTAACAAAGATAATAAATAGTAAAAAAACTGCAGGTGGTGGTGCTGAGTGAGCACTACTCACCTACAGAAAAACCTATATATAGTGTGGCACCAGATGTTGCAGTTGCACGATATAACATCAGACAGGGACTCCTGAGGAAACCTGGAGTTGCTTAATAACAGGGTCAATAACGTTGGGATTGAGGTCGGAGTTGGTGAGCTCCAAATGGGCTGACGTCCATAAGTTTTGGACGGTAGGAGGGTTGACGATACCTACACCGCAATGACCACCGAAATCTTCCCAGGACGACACTCTTTTGAGTCCCAAAGACGACCACATTGCATCGACGGATGCAATAAGACTGTCTGCAATCTCCTTAGAATGGTGGGGCGAAGGAGTGATTCTGAGTCTTTCTTCTCCAGTGGCAACAGTAGGGAAGTTGATTGCCTGGACGTAAACCTTATACTTTTCTAGCAAAACATCGGAAGCCCTTTTAGCGTCTGCAGCATTACCAACTAATAGAGGCACAATATGAGAGGGGTTTGGAATTACAGGGATTCCAATGTTCTTGAACTGTTCTTTGACGTAAGCCACGTTCTTTTGCTGGTTGACCCTGTCTTCGATGTTTGATCTGACAATTCTGATCGAGGTGGAAGTTCCGGCCATGAGCGCAGGAGGAAGAGTGGTGGTGAAAATGAAACCAGGAGCAAAGGACCGGATCCAGTCGATCATGTTGGCTGACGCTGCAACATAACCGCCAACAGTACCAAAAGATTTACCTAGAGTTCCAGTTATCATATCAACTCGGTCCATCACAGTTTTGAAGTTGGGAGACGCAATTCCCGATCTGAGATGAGCCTCAAAGTCCAAGTGTTCTGCAACACCTGCTCCATGGGGGCCATACATTCCCACAGCGTGAACCTCATCAAGGAAGGTGATGGCACCGTACTTCTCTGCAAGATCGCAGATCTTCTCAATAGGAGCCACAGAGCCACACATAGAGTACACAGACTCAAATGCTATGAGCTTAGGGGTTGACTTCGGATACATTGCCAACTGGGCTTCCAACTGCTCCAGATTGCTATGCTTGAAAATATGCTTTCTAGCCCGCGAGTTGCGAATACCTACAATCATCGAGGCGTGGTTGAGCTCGTCACTAAAGATCACCAGATCCTTAAACCGCTGGCCAAACAAAGACAGTATAGCGTCATTTGCCACAAAACAGGATGAGAATACCAGTGCTCCTTCCTTCTTGTGAAGGGCCGCTAGCTCACTTTCCAGTGCTATTGCGTGGTTGTTGTGGCCAGCAATGTTCCGGGTTCCTCCAGCTCCTGTTCCATACTTCAGCATTGTCTTGTTCATCGTCTGCAGAACCTCCTCATTCTTACCCATTCCGAGGTAATCGTTGGAGCACCACACCATGACCTTGTCGTCCTCCTGCTGAAGATGGGCCTTTGGAAATTCCTTTGCTAGACGGTTGATGTTGTTGAAGAACCGGTACGACTTGTCCGTTCTTTTCTGGGTCACCTGGTCGTTGAAAGCCCCGTCAAAGTCAAACGGAGTTTCAGACGATCCAAAATTAGCAGCAGAAACAGCAGCAGCAGCAGCAGTGTCTGGATGGGTCTTGACAGCATAACTCTCCGAGGCCTGAGCCTGAACAGGTTTTGACTGAGAAGAATACTTTCTCTCAGCCTGAAGAGCTGGTCCCATGACCGGACATACACGGGCCTTGGAGACCAAACTGGAGTTGTGGGCCATCTGTCTAAGAGCCTGAGTAGAGGTGGACTTAACAAATGGACAAACGCTCATCGATGTACGGGTAAGCGCCTCCATGATTGGGTTTTGGACGCTGGCAAGTGGAAACACTAACGGAACTATATCGTCTACTAAGCTAGACTGTGTTTGCTGTAAGGTTATAACCGTATTCCAGATCTCTTAAAGCGTATAGTATGGAGCTACTCTGTGTTGTATAAATGAAAGTTATATTTGCACACGGTCTTTGAAAAATAACATTCTTCAGGCAAATTTTCCCGAGTCCTGAAAAGGAAACTGGGTGCCGGGCGCTAGCCTGCGGGGAAAAACGGGGTGATGGGGCTCGCCAAAAAAGAAAAAGTGCCCGGTAGACTTTCTCAAACCCCTGGTAGCCTCACCGGCCAATCACACACGGCGCGTGGTCATATTTCCTCCTGTCACTCACTCACCACAGATGTCTCTCTCTGTCCGATCGCCGCACAATTTATGCTAGGGCCTCAATTGCCGTGGGGAGAGAAAACTGGTTCCAACTACGCGGGATCTGCTCCATCATTCGTCATCACTCTCCTTTCGATCAAACCCCGCAATAAGCAGCCAGCGATCCCGCTAATATGGATCAGACTTTGAAAACTGGTGAGCGCACATCACTTTATTTTTCAGTTCGCTTGTACAGTACAGTACGTGCAACCCGGGGTGAAAATAGCCATCCCGTACAGTCGACACACGACCTTATCGAGGCTTATTGCTCGCGAGGAAAATTTTTAAGAAAACTGGTTCGGCTGTTTATCATAACCACGTACCTTCCCAAATAGGAAGTATCAGGGAGATTGTCCCCGGTCCTATATAGGCAATCGCCTGAGACAGCGTAGTGTGAGATTATTTCCTCCTCCGGAAAACAGGTCAAGGTCACGTGAGCACCCTCATGTGCCTAGGCATCCAGGTGTACGGATGTGCTACAACAGAGACTCAAAAGTGTAAATATCACAGCAATTGTTAGTAAGCCAGCCAGTCACTATGCATATATGAATCAGCTCTCTTTTCTCATTGAAACTGCTGATATGAGCGAGCTAGCATTCCGGACGCCAGCAGGAAAATCCGTCCAGCTGGCGGATACTTCTGATGCGTTTGTGTACCGCTCTCTCGAATCGAGTGCGCCCACTTCATTCCAATTATCCAGCCTCCCGCCTTATCTCTCATCTGAGATCTCCATCATTGATTCAGTAAAGGCCGGTGTCAGGACGCCGGGAAAAGACCTATACACACAGTGGCTGGCACCATTGTTTGAAGATCTTGGCCTCCAGTATACACATCTTGTCACAGACTCAGCGGACTCCATTTCCGAGTTCGCAGCGGGCCTTGATGTCTCGAAATCGCACCTGGTGCTATTTCTTTCGGGTGACACCTCTGTCTGCGAATTTATCAACTCCTTCGATACCTCTGCGTCAGCTACTTTTTTGACCTTTCCTATGGGAACTGGTAACGCGTTTTCTGTCTCCGTAGGCGTTTCCACTCCTCTAGATTCCATTAGAGCCCTGATTACCGGAGTTCGGCACCCCTTGCACTTATACGAGGCTAGGTTCAACTCGGGGGCCACCCTACTTTCTGGAAGACCTGTGTCGAGTTTGAAGTTTACTGTTGTCGGCTCTTGGGCATTGCACTCATGTCTCGTGGCAGATTCAGACTTACCAGAACTTCGAAAACTTGGGCTTCAAAGATTTGCTGTAGCTGTGGAACGATTGATCATCAAAAATCCGGTTTACATGGGTGGGATATCTATAGACGGGGTACAAATCACACCTGTCAGTACTGAATTGAGCTATTTTGTGGTAGCTGCTGTCCCTCGTTTTGAAAAGAACTTCATGATCTCTCCAGACTCTAATGCTCAGGAAGACTCTCTACACGTAATTTTCTTCAAACATAAACGTGATCCAAGCCACGTGATGGAGATTATGCAGGAAGTATACAAAAATGGTAAACATATTCAGGATCCTCGAGTGGAGTACCACAAGGGCAATAGAATAGAGCTTACAATAGCAGACTCCATCACAGACCCCGAACTGCTGAGAGTGTGTATTGACGGTACAATTGTTGTTCTCGGCGAGCACAATAAAAATATAACTTTTGAGTCGTTCTCGCAGCAGAACCTATTTTATCTTTCCTGATCAGTCGCCTTTTGGCGTTTCTCTGCTGAATCAGGCTGTTCGGCAGCTCTTTTCAGTGTCTGATCTTCTGTCCCTTCGACTAGACTGCTTTTTTCAAGCTCTAATTGTTTCACTTTCTCCTTCAATGAAGCAATCTGTTTTTTTAATATGTTATCTCTGAACTCTGTCTCCTTCCGTACAGCAGTAGCAGTATCCTTCTTCAACTTCTCCTTATCCGCTTCAAACTTGCTCAATAACTTCGCTTTCTCCTCCTCGTAATTATCACCACTTCCAGAGTTCAAGGACTGAACTCGCTCTTCATACTGTTTATCAAGCTCGGCACTTCTAATCTTCCATCTTTGCTCAATCACTTCGTTGATTTTAGCTTGACTAGGAGCACGTAGTCTCTTCTTATGAGCCTCCAGCTCTTGATTCATTTCAGCCTCTGCTTCAGCCCTGATGGTCTTTCTTATCTCCTCCAACTTCTCTTCAGAGATCGAGCCATTAGTTAACTGCGCTCTTAACTCTTCTTCTTGGGCTCTCAGGGCAGCTTCTTTCTCTTTTGTAAACTGCTCTCTCAGTCCGACTATCTCCTCCTCCGACCCCTTAATGCCATCCAGCTCAGCAATCTTTTCCTGGAGCGTACTAATCTCTCGCTCCAGGTTAGCTATTTGAATAGAATTTTCTGTCTTCACAGCTTCCGCTGCTCTGCCCGCTTCTTTTAGTTTCTCCTCCAATTCAGATATCTGTGTGGTGTCCTCAGTCGTTGATTTTTCAGGAACTTCCTGTAATTTTTTTTCTAGTTCTGCAATCTGACTAGATAAAGCTTCCTTCTCCAGGTTCATCTGTTGTCTTGCAGATCGACTTTTATTCAATTTGTCCTGAGCCTCATTCCGCAGTTTTTCATATCTCTCCTGTAACTGTTTCTCGGAAGACTTTAAGGATGCAATCTCTGCTTTCAACGTCTCAACTTGACCCGCGAGCTCAGGCTCTTTGTCTACGGTGGTAGAGGCCTCTTGAAGCAATTCCTCAGAACGCTTCTTCCACTCCTCGAGCTGTGAGTTAACAAGGCTCAATTCTGAGTCTTTGGATTCGATACTTGCTCGTAGATTCTCAACTTCTTCACGTAAGGGAATATATCTGGTGTTGATCTTTGTCAATTGATCCTCGAGTTCTTCCAATCTCTTGACGTTCGTCTCATTCTCCAGTCTGAGGCTTTTATTGCTTTCCCTGAAAAGCTCTGACTCATTAACCTTCTCCTTCATATCATTTAGCATAACCTCGTACTTGGAAGTCACCTCGTACTTATCTTTAAGCTTCACAAGCTCAGTCTTAGAGTCATTAAGCTCAGATTCAAGCATTTCTAGAGACTGTCTCAGTCTTTTTTCCTCATTCCTGGAATATTCCAGCTGTTGGGATAATGAATCCTTCTCCCTGTGTAAGTATGTCACAAGACTTTTCATGTCATCGTCATCTGCTAACTCACCAGCGGCAACGCTTGATTTCTCTAACTGGTTTATCAATGTTCTATTTTGGGTATCCAGTTCTGAAATTCTAATTTCCTTCGTTCTAATATCTGCATCATATAATGTCTTTTGGGATTGAACGCTGTCCTCTAATAGGCGCAATTCAGCTCTTGATTGTTCTAGACTTGATTCCAAATTTTGGACCCTCGCCTCCAGTACTTCCTTATCTGAATTTAGCTCGGAGTTCTTTTCTGTACTTTCATTAAGCTCAGTAACCTTAGCCTGGAGCTCAGATCTCGCATTTTCAATACCAGATTTCAACGTCTCAATCTCAATCGAAAGTACGTGTAGTCTGCTCTCATAATCCTGCTTAATACCATCGAAAGCCTCAATCGTTTGATTCAGCTGTTCAACTTTAGAGTCGTAATCCTTTTTGTTTTGGGAGGCTAGCAATGTTGCTGCATTAAGCTCTTCTGTCAAAGTTCGCTTCTCGGAATTGATTTTGTTATTGACAGCTCTTAGTTGCTCAAGGTCAGCCTCGATGAAGGAGATTTTTTCGTCGGAAGATTGCTTGTAAGCCTCATAAGTCTGGCTCAAAGCATCTAGCTCCTTTTCTGTAGCACTAGCAATAGCCCTATACTGATCAGAGCTCTTGGTGGCAACTTCAAGATCTTCCAAAGTGCTGGAAAGCTCTTGTTTCAATATTGAAACGTCGGTTGTGGAATCCAAAGCAGCAGCCATAGCAGAAGCTGCAGAATTTTTTCTGTTGGAAATCAAATTATACTTTTGGTTCACTGTTTCAAACTGAACAGTGAGCTGCTCAAGAGCATTTGATTTCAAAGCAAGAGATTGCTTTGTGTTGGTGAGATCTGCGCCCAACAAATCAATGCGCTGCTGATATGACTGCGCATCTGTATTTTTGGAGTGAAGGATACGCTTTATTTCTTCGTTGCTTGATTCGAGCCTTGACCTGACAAGATCGAGCTCCTTTTGAGCTTGTTCGAGGTTCTGATTCAGTCTCTTATTGGCGTTCTCAAAATTTTGCGTTCTCTCACTATCAATCGCCTGAAGTTTTACTATAGTACCGTTGGCGTTAGACTTTTCGTCTAGTAGCTTGTTGATCTCTTGTCTTAGACGCTCCTCAGAAGATCTTAGCAAAGTGTTCTCAGCTAGTAAACCTTTCGATTTTATCTCCAGATCAGATTGGCTGTTTCTTGCCTGCAGTAATTCGTCAGTCAGCTGTTGAGTTCTGAGCTCTAACTTCGACAATGTTTCCTGCATTCTTGTGGAATTGAACCTCAATTCTTGCGTTTCTGTTTTCGCCAAGTTTGAGAGATATTGAGTCGACTTAGATTGTTCTTCCAGAAGCTTATTTGAAGACTTTGCACGAGCAAGTTCCAGCTCCAAGTTGGACTTCTCTGCCGTTAGTTCTTGGATTTGGGACATCAACTTCTGAGTCGTAGCATTGGAAGCTTGCTTCACTTCATCAAGCTCTTTAGCCTGAGCATCCAAACGCACACTTAGATCGGAGACATTCTCGGTAACAACAGGCTTAGTGGAGGAGACCAAAGCAATACCGCTAGTGTCAACCATCTTCTGGAGCATATCTCGTGAGTTAGTAACAGCCCGTAACTGTGATTCTGTATTGTGTAGTTGCTCTTGCAACTTCTCAATCGCCTTCGTAGCTTGCTCAATAGCTAGAGTTTCGTTATCTCCTTGTTCACCTTGACGCTCGCGTCCCTCTAACTCGTTGCCTAGCTTTCGGGACACACGAAGAAGTTGTTCATTTTTCTCCATCAAGTCGTTCACATTTTTGAATGTTACCAGTCTTTCATTTATTAGTCTGTTTGTATCATTCATTATTGCCTTGTGCTCGCTATTCCCGACAAGAGTAAGAAGGTACCGTTTCTCCTCATTTGTCATCAAGTCTTTGTCTTGATCCTTGAAGGTTATCTGAGTTAAAAGAACGCTAACTTGTTGCTTCAGGTCAATTTTGTACTGATTCAGCTCCTCCATTTCGAACATAAGCTCACTGTTCTTCTTGTTCGATAGTGCGAGCTGAGTTTGAATGATTGATTTTTCTTTGGTCAAAGAATCTATTATGGCAGACAACTGATTGTATTTAACCTCCAAATCTTCACTCTTATCTTTATAAGACTGCAATAATGGCATTCGTATGTCGAGTTCCTTGAATATAGAGTTAAGATCTCCCTCAAGTTTACGTCTCATACGTTTTTCTTTCGATAACTCCTGCCGAATCCTGTTCGTTTCCGATATGACTTCACTGATGGAGAACCCGTCTCCCAAAGACTTTCCAATCTTCCGAGCCGAGGGGGACATTAATGAGGAAACATTGTAGCGCCCGTTTCCTAAATCTCCTAGTACATCTGAAGTGTTCAGATTTTCAGTATTGTTTGCGTGCGTAGCATTTGCTAAGGTGTCTTCCAGAGCGGAAACCTCAGTCTCCTTTTCTGCAATACGCTCCTTAAGTAGCTGGATCTGAGATTTGAAGTCTGCTTCATTCTTCGTAATGTTTTCTGTGGTATTCTTGTAGAGATTATCTAGCGTCTCCAATCTTTCCTTTCTATCGCTTGCAGATTTCTCAAGCAGTTGTATGAGTCTATCTTTGCTGGCCAACTCCTCAGTATATGTCTGATGTTCCAACGCTAACTTGTCCTCGAGCTTCTTGTACTGAATTGTAGACTGATTGTGTCTTGAGCTTATATCATTGAAAGAGTCTGTCAAAGAGTCTCTCGCGATTTTGATTACGTTGTAATCCTGTCTTAATTTTTCAAGTTCAGATTCCAAGTTTGTGGTTTGGTTACGTTTTTCCTCTCTGATCTGCTGTAACTCATCTGCTTTGCGTTTAAGTTCAGTTTCGTACCACGAATTCGTCTGCTTCGTTAATTCCAATTCTTGTTCCAGTTTCGTCTTCTCAAATCTTTCTTTCAAAGATTGGGAGAGTAGTTCTTCTCTATTAGCCTGAGATTCCATTAGTTCAGACCTTATAGTTTTATTCGAGTAGGATAGCTGTTGTACTTCCTCACTGAGTTCTAATATTTTGGATTGTTTCTCATCCAACAAGTGGGCGGCCGACCTCTGGGACTCAGACGCTTCCTTCAGCTTATTCTTGAGTTCATCAAGAGACTTATTTGATTCTAAAACTTTAGAATTTGACTTCGAGATGGTAGACTCTAGTTCTTTTTTCTCCTCCACCAGAACCTCTTCTCTTTTGAGTTGAGAGTTGATAGTCTCTTGCAATCTTTGCATATCGTTTTGAAGGGATTCTAGCTTGTTGATAGAGGTGTGCTTGTACTGCTCTACACTTACTTCCAACACCTGGTAATTAGATCTCAGCTCCTGGAATTCATGTAGTCTGTCAAGAATGTGAGTCACGGTTGCATGATCAGCGTTCCGTAGATACGCCTCTTCTATATGGAAAAATGAAGCAATTGACAATATGTCTTCATTATTAGAACTTGCATTCGGGTGAGTCGCTAGCTCTCGGTTCACAAAGGGATCATCCTGCTCGTGTACAATTGAGGAAGTGCTGTCCAAATCTTCAACAAAGGGCTTCTCGACTACCGGCTCCTCTACTATAGGTGTTGTTTCAACATAAGCGGAGTCTCCAAGGTCGGGCTCTTCAACAATCGGCTCCTCGGATACTTGCTTTGCGGACAAAGAAACCTTTTCCTGGTGTACAGACTGACTCTGGGGGTCCGCCACGGGGGAGTCGTTATTTTCTGCGGCAGAAGTGAGAACGACAGTTTGCCCTTCCTCGTCGGTCGGATGTGCTGAGGTTTCTCTTCTTATATCATCTATAGCCTCTTCTTGCTCTTGTTGCATGTTTCAGTATCTTGAGTGACAACTAGTTTTGCAGCCAACAAAGTAGCAGGAGAACAGTAACTCAGCTACTGCTAGGAATTGAATCTTGTCCTCTGACTGTAAGTACTCAGGGGGCTGGTATAATACAAATGTTGATGTTTTTTTTCTCATCGAAATGAAAATTTAATCACAGCGATCAATACAAGGAGTTTTTTGTCAAGCTACTGATTACAGCATTGCAAATAAAAGTTGTTTGGAAGAGATAACAGCAAGATAATGGACGCTGCGAACAGTGACCACGCTAAAGGTATGTTAGTTGAGAGTCTGTAATCAGATGTATGGATCTTTGCAAAATTCGCCACTGACGACGCGTAAAGAGGAGGATTTGTCGGACGTGGAGAACCAGATTCTGGACGAACTGCATCGCTTAAGGGAGCTCAAAAGGAAAAAGAAGGAGCAGGAAAATGAGCTTGTGAACTCAGAAGATGAGGAGGATCCTAGAATGGCTGGTAATGGCGATCACTCAGCTTTCTATTTCAAAAGACATGCTTTTTCTGATAGAGAGAAAAAGATGGAAAAGATTGTGGCTATGAAGCAGGCGAAGAAGCAGAAGAAACTTGAGCAAAGCGCGTCATTTGCTACACGATTACAGACATTCAGTAACAATATCTCTGAAGAGCAGCAGAGGCAGCAGAAACTAGAGGAGGAGCAGCTCTCTAATAGAGTTTGGTCGTTTAACATTGGGTTTGATAGAAAACCTATAAACATTGACGTGGATGAGGTCGACATGTATTCTGGAAAGCGGCTTTCCAAGCGATATATTGAACCCACGCTTCTCAAGCAGGTCTTGATGGATATGAAGCTACTCAGGGTGGAGACTTTAATGGCAAAAGTGAGCCCTCCTCAATTTCGTGCTCCTCAGTATGCCAATTATGTCGTGTTCGGAGTTATTGTGAGTAAATCTGAGGCCAAGAACTCTGATGAGTCTAAGTCCAAGTATATCAACATCCATATCTCGAATCTGAAGCAACAGGTCTCACTTACGCTGCACGGTAAGTCATTCGAGAGACACTGGAAATTGCGATTAGGGGATGTTGTCGCTATCCTGAATCCTTCTGTCTACGCCTATAAAGACGGCAAAGGGTTTGGAATCTCTTTGAAAGACGACGCTTATAACATCATCGAGATTGGGCACTGTACAGACTTTGGCCTTTGTAAAGCAATAAAGAAGGATGGCTCGGTGTGTAATACGCCAATCGATACCTCAAAAGTTCAGTGTTGTGATTACCATCAGGAGCTCGGTTTCAGCAAGACTGCATCCAAGAGGATGGAGTTAGCTGGAACTTTTCGCATGTTCTCACCTATCGAGGGTGAAAACAAACAGTCGATGTACATGGGGACCAGGACTAAAAAAGGCTCTGAGGTCCTCACAGGGTTTTTGAGATCGGATATGAATACTGTCGATCGCAAGGTGAATCTTGGCAAACTGTATTTCTCCAATCCTGGCGCCTCCAAGGCATTTTTTGAGAACGATTATACGAATCCCAACATGATGAGGAATATAGAAGCAGATAAGGGAGAAAAGGAGCGACGAAAGAAAGAAACGAGGTTGGCACAGAAGCTCGCCAGTATTGCAGGAGGAAATGCCTTAAGAGGAAATATAGGGCTGCCGGATATCAAGCACCGCAACAAGATCTCCAGGGCAGCTTTTAGTGCTGACACAATGAATAAAATAGGATTTGATCCAACGAGAGGTATCTTCCAATCTGATATGAAGCAAAAACCAGAAAAGCGCGCTAATTTGGAGCTGGCCATTTCCTTGAAAGAAGCAAGTCAGAGAACCGAAAAACAGTTGAAACCTTCCAAAAAATCGCTGAGGAAGAAGAAAGAGAAATGGGAAAATAATATTACAAGGATGAAGAAATCTGAGGCAAGACCAGCTCAGACGGCAGGTGTCATTGAACTCACGAGTGATGAAGAGGACAATGATTTAGGCTGGTGATCGATAATAAATTTATTGTGTTAACGTCTAACTAATTGCTTGAACGGCATTCATTCTTCTGATATTGTCGGTGCTATTGTTGTCCTACTGGCTGAGCGTTTTCTATTGCCACCAGATATTGTTTCGGGTGGGGAATCCTCCTCGGAGGTGCTGTTTGGAGCGAAGTTGGATACAGAGCAAAAGTCATTGATGATCCTCTTTAGAACACTTCTTCTGACAGGCTTAGCCAGAAAACCAGACATTCCAGAATTGATGCAGTCATCTTCGTTAGATTTATCTGCATACGCTGTAAGAGCCACAATAGGCTTTGTGTAATGAAGTTCCTGGCGAATATACTTAGTGGCAGAAAGACCATCGAGATTCGGCATCTGCACATCCATGAATATGAGATCAAATGCATTGCCATTATCCATGGAATCTTTGACTATATTGATAACTTCGTTACCATCACATGCGAGTGTCACCTCATTAAACCCCTCCAATTTCAGCATTCGCTTGATCACTTCTTGATTAACGAGGTTATCCTCTGCGATCAAAAACTTCAAAGGTGGTGTTTTCGTTGTGGTAACTGTAGGCGACAATGGAGGAGAGCTGCCATTGCTCGAATCGATAGATGACTTCCTATTGGAAAGCTGTGAATGTGCGGTTCCCGTAGAAGCTCTAGTAATCAACTCTGGCTTCTCAAAGTAGGAGTTCAAGTCGTCAGGATAGCTGTGGGACAAAGATTCCTTTGACGGCTCGCCGGGCCTTCCCCTCTTTGAGGATCCTGAATCATTTGGATCATTTCTCTCTATGTCATGTATTGTTTCTCCATCGCTAAGATGGTAAAAATCAGCAAAACTCACTTTCTTACTCTTTGGATAAGTTTCATTGAATTCGTCCTCATAGAACTCTTTTAGGCCAGTTTCGTCCACTACAAGCTCTCCAACTTGAGGAATCGGTATTGTGAATACAAATGTGGAACCCTTACCGACCTCCGATTTCAGAGTCAACGTACCGTGCATCATTTTGGCGAACTGTTTGCAAATGGACAATCCAAGTCCTGTACCGCCGTAAGATCTCGACAGTGTCTGGTCTCCTTGAACAAAAGCCTCAAAAATCTTCTCCTGTAAAGACAGGTCAATACCTGTTCCTGTGTCTGTAACAGACATTTCAATTACCCATTTTTTCTGCTCATTCAGCTTTCTGAACTTTGTGTATCGCTTGCTGTTTTCAGAAAACTGGCCATCGTCATCAAGGGTAGAGAATGATGGCGATTCTGGGGCATCTTGTGCATCGTCAACGATTTCAGTTCGACTGGCAGAGCTGTTTCGTCTTGAGGCTTTGGCCCCAAACTGATATGCCTCTGCCAAAACTCTTTGATACATAGCGGATTTTAAGGTATGGATACTTTCAATGTCAGCAGCTTCATCTACCTTTGAATGTTGAGGTAAGACTCCAAGACCCCCTGAACCTCCAGCTTTGAACTTTGGGGTACTTTCATTATTGTCCTTCAGGGTGTAAGCCTTCTTGAAGTTAGATTTCTCTGATCGTCCTTCATCATACTCACCTATCACCTTTATAACAACTGACACAGACCCCTTATCTGGAGTAAATTTCAAAGAATTGCTAACAAGGTTCATAATGACCTGGATTATTCTATTTGAGTCACCAAAGAGGACCATTTTTCGCATTAGATCTGGCTTCACTAGAATATTGAGTTCAACGTTTTGATCTCTTGCTGTTTTACCAAAGATAGACTTGACTTGGGTTGCCACCTCCAAAATGACAAAGTTCTTCTTTTGCAACTTTGATTTGTCCAATTGATTCTTCGAAAAAGTCAGCAGCTGCGTTAAGATATGCAACAGCAGTTCCCCACTTCGAAATATTAATTCCAGAGAAGACTGAACTTGGTCAGCGTCGGTCTCCGCCATCGCAATGGATGTCATTCCCAATATGCCATTGAGGGGTGTGCGCAATTCATGCGATATATTTGCTATGAATACTGTTTTCGCTTCGTTAGCATCTTCTGCCTGTTGTCGAGCTGTATCGGCCTGAATTTTAGCAACTTCCAGTTCTTTTGTCCGAGCCTTGACTCTATCCTCAAGATGAGCATATTGACGGTCAAGTTCTTCAGTCATGGCGATGAAAGCTTCTGTCAGTTCACTTAATTCATCATAGAATAAGCCTTTCCTTAACGATATTGCTGGTATTGGTACTGTGTGGTTCAAGTTTGAATTGGTTGGACCATAATTTCCGTCATTTGACGTTGGAGTTGTGGCTTCAGACTGGTGAGTTCCAAAGCTGTCATGACGCGAGCCTAGAATCTGTGAGTCACTGGAGCTTTCCCTATTGCCAGAAAAGTAAGTGTTATGGCTAACTGTAAACTCATGCCTGAAAGTCGGTGACCTTGGAGAACTTATCAAGGAATCAGACTTTTTAAGGTCCTTGAATTCTGAACTCAACTTCCCGTGGAAAGGCAGCGTGTCAAGTTTCTCGTTAGGATCCTTATTACGGCTTAGTCTTTGAAGGTGGAAGTAACTGTGCAAGTGGGATTCGCCCCCTCTTCCGGTACTTCTAGAGCCATCAGATCCATGCTTCTCTTCCTTTGAGCCATTAGATGAATCATGATTATGATTCTTTCTCTCGCTGAAATGAAATGGATTGACCATGACCCCCTTTCTCCTCTTACCGTTCCCACTATCGCGCAGGCCATACCCAGCAGTTATCTCCTCGGTGGCTTTCTGGAGCCTGATAATAGGTCGGACTCCATAATGGGCAATTGGAAAAGTTATAAGGCACATGAACGCTGCAATACCTATGCTGACTCCAACTATAATCTTTGTAAGCTTGACTGTCGGGGCCATAAACTTGCCCCTGCTTTGTTCCACAGTGACAAGCCAATATGCAAACGTCATATCTACTTTGGAGAACCCTACAGACACCCTTTGGTCAAAGGTGTTTTTGAGATCCGTATAGTGGCCAGAAGTGTGGCCATATGTGAAAGCGTCATTCGCAGGGTCATAAATGGAAAGATCAAACTCATCTTCAGTGACGATATTGGGAAGATAATTGGGCTGAGGATTGAAGACATAATAGAATCCACTAATATCAGTCTGGTTGCTGAATGAGTATGCAGGGCGAATGAAATTGACGGTTGAATAATCGGACGATGGTGTTGTGTTTGTGGAGTTGTGAAGCGACTCAAGGTTCACTATTACCGATAGATACCCACTTAGAGTCGGACTAGATGTGAGAACAGAGTCATTGCTGTATACAGGAAGAGTCATGGACATGAAATAGTTAGAGTCACTCAGCAAAGGTCCTAATAGGTAACCATTATGTGATAACAGACCGTCAGGTACCCCAGTGCCGTTTTGATAGCTTAAGATGTACAATTGTTCAAGGGTTGCACTCGAGACATTGGCAGCCACATTATAGTTGGTTACTGATGCTACCAAATTCAAATTGACGTCATAGATTCTTGCATCGTTCAACATATCAGAAGAGTCCAACGTCTGCCTCAGAGTGTTACTTGCATATTCTCCAACAGTAGAAGAGACATTACCTGCTCGCCGATTTCCAAGAGCCTCTTCTATTGTATCTCGTGTGCTCAACAGATATATCTGGTAGTAGTAGTAAGTGAAACTCTGTTGTATCTGCGCTGCTTTCAACTCGGCGACCACTTGAAGTCTTTCAACCCTAGCCTGTGTGTATACGGACGTGAAATACACACCGGTGACAATAGCTAAAATGAGCAGCGAGAAAAGAGCTACTAAAAGTACAATTGCAATCAACTGCGTTCTAATCGAAACTCTGATGCGATGCCACCGCATTTTCTGCTATACACAGGTGTTGATACGACCAAAAGTCTGACCACGAGGTACTGTACCTGTCTTCGGTGTGAATGGGCTTAGAATGTCAAGGCTCACCTTCAATCTGTGACCAGCCACACACACCACCCTCTAAACACTGACAAAAGACAGTATTTTGGAGAAGGACAAAACACCCCTTGGTTCTTGTTCACCTACAGATAGCTTGCTATCTCTTCACAAGTGACAAGATGAACTTTACTTTCACATTTCGTACTGCTTATTAAATATGATTCAAGTAAACATGAAAAGAGGAAGACGGAGTTCGAGCGCGCACGCCCCAAGTGCAGAGGTGCACGGATTTCTACTTCCTGTCTGCCATTTTTCAGTTCGTGTGATCGACGACACGTATACCATTGACACTTTAGCGCGACGAGCTAAAAAATCACTATAACCAAGAATCGCTTAAGGTACCTTTCATCAGAACTGAGCTAAAGCAACACCGTTGGTAGTTTATAGACAATATGCGCACTCTAATTGCAGTTTTGGGACTACTGGTGAGTTATGCCAGCGCATTCTACCTCCCAGGAGTGGCCCCCACCTCTTACAAGACTGGAGACAAAATTCCGTTGCTCGTAAATCATATCACCCCTTCTCTGAGTAAAGAAGATACGTCTGCCAAGACATACATATACTCATATGATTATTACTTCCCTAGGTTCCATTTTTGTGCCCCTCAGGCGGGAGCACAGCAGCAGTCGGAATCACTAGGATCCATTATTTTTGGGGACCGAATTTTCGACTCACCTTTCGAAATCAAGATGCTTGAGAATTCCACATGTGCCTCTCTGTGTTCAGCAACGTACAGTAAGGCTGATGCCACATTTGTCAATCGGAATATTAGGGCTGGTTTCAAGCACAACTGGATCGTTGATGGTCTACCTGCTGCAACAAACACTATGGACGTCAAGACTCATACTCCCTTTTACAGCTCAGGTTTCAATATAGGATTCGTGGATGAGGAAAATAATCCTCATTTCTATAACCACTATGACATAGTGATAGAGTATCACACTAGAGCTGAGGATGAGCACAGAGTTGTTGGGGTGACGGTCAACCCTAAATCTACTGACTATTCACAAGTGGACTCATGTGACGTTCAATCGGCTCCTCCTGTGTCGTTGGACCAGTCTAAGCTATCGGAGGTGAAGTTTACCTACTCCGTTTACTTCATTAAATCCCCAACCGTTTGGGCTACGAGATGGGATAAGTATCTCCATGTTTATGATCCCAAGATCCAGTGGTTTTCGCTCATCAATTTCTCCATAGTTGTGGTCTTCCTGTCTATAATCATGTCCCACATTCTTGTCAGAACTTTGAAGAATGACATCAAAAAATACAACGAAATTAACCTGGATGATGACATGATTGACGAGATGGGATGGAAGCTGGTTTACGGTGACGTTTTTAGACCCCCGGTGAATACAATGCTGCTGTCTGTGCTAGTAGGTTCCGGATGCCAGATATTGCTGATGTGCATAACCACCTGCTTTTTTGCACTGTTAGGATTATTGTCCCCTTCTAACAGGGGATCTCTATCAACAGTGATGTTCATCTTGTATGCGGTGTACGGCTCGTTTGGCTCGTTTGTTTCAGCTTACGTTTACAAGTTTTTCCAAGGGAAGGATTGGAAAACCAACATGATTCTTTCACCTATTCTTGTTCCAGGAACTTTGTTTGCCCTATTTTTGTTTTTCAACTTCTTTTTGATTTTCGCCAAGTCATCAGGGGCAGTTCCGGTTGGAACTATGTTAGTCATTGTGTTGATTTGGTTTATAATCAGTGTTCCTTTATCCTGCATTGGATCTCTGATTGGATTCAGAAGGCCTACTGTCCAACTTCCTGTGAAAGTGAATCAAATCCCTAGACAGATCCCGAAGCAAACATGGCTTCTCGATACTCCCGCGATGGCCATGATTGCGGGTGTGTTTCCTTTTGGTGCCATTGCCATAGAAATGTACTTCATCTACAACTCTCTTTGGTTCAACAGAATTTACTACATGTTCGGATTCCTCTTTTTCTGTTTCTTGCTCATGTTGGTTACGACTCTACTTGTGACACTACTCCTAATCTACTATGGACTGTGCAACGAAAACTATAAATGGCAATGGAGATCATTCTTCATAGGAGGTGGAATATCTGTCTATGTGTTTATCCATGCCATCATTTTATCAAGGTTCAAACTTGGAGGAATCACCTCTGTTGTTTTATACGTTGGTTACTCCTTGGTGATATCTTGTGGGATTGGACTGTTATGTGGTGCTGTTGGATTTTTGGGTGTGCTGTATTTTGTTCTTACGATTTACGGACAGATCAAGGTCGATTGAGTCTTTTACTACGAGTTAGAGTATCATCCCCACCTATCTTATCCTCAAAAAAGCTTTTTTCGGCCTTAGTCATTGCTGATGTAAACCTATTGTTCTTTTTTCACACCGAAGAAAATTTCACTCGAGACTTTTCACTGTAGTGTATATAAGCTCTTCGAAAGCTGTTTGAAGCGATCCGTAGTTAGATATCTCTACAGCAATGGTGGGCGGCAACCCTTCTCAGGGGGACCAGTTTGACGAGAGTAAGTCATCTTCCTTTTTCTAGCCAGCCAGACAATTTCTAACAAAAATACATTTTCAGCCCAAGATGTTGTGACATTAACTGTCAAGCTTCCAGATGCCCCAGGAGAGGTTGTGTTTGTAGCCGCTAAACCAGATTCTATTGCTGACGTAATTCAGACTTTGAGAGTCTTCCCTGCTACTCAGCACTATACGTCGTTTAAGCTGGTGCTAGAAAACGGGGAAGCTCTTGAAGAGGGTGCTGATCTGCAGGATTTCATTCCGGAGTCTCTGGAAGAGTTTACAATTGTGTTGAAGCCATCTGCCTACAACGAAAAAAGTGCAAGAGAGCATATTTTGAGAGTGAGAGAAATAGTTTCATTAGAGTCATCATTTCACCTTGGGTCTTTAGTTAGTATTGCGGGGGTTTCTTCTGGAAGCTCTAGCTATTGCTCTTTAGGGCTTGATGATACACATCTTGAGAAACCTGATGAGATCGAAGAGGAGAAAGGATCTGAAGAGAAGGACACTAGTCCGAAAACAGCTTCACTGACTGATGAAGAGAAGGAGACTGTTTCGGGTATCGTCAAAGATCTCTTGAGAGGAGAAGTTGATATGAGTGAATTTGCTGCTGTACCCACTCCAAGACCTACTCCTGCGCTCAAACAGTTGCATATCTCTCCATGGACACCTCCTTATCCACACCAGGCCCTCAAAGGAGACTTGCTTTATTTGCAGTGTCAAACGTTGGAAGGGGAAACATTTCAAATAACCGCTCATGTCAGCGGGTTTTTTGTAAATAACTCATCTGGCAGTCGTTTCGATGGCTCTCCTAAGACAGTTTACACTGCAAATGGGAAATCAGCTAAGCTCTCTCGGGCGCACTCCCTTTTGATTCTTTTGAAGGGACTCTCCAGTAAACTTTCTGATCAACTTGAATCTACAGAGAAAGAGTTGTTATCCAGACCGTCAGATACCACTTCCATTCCATCCAATGCCTTTCTATCTAATCCTTGGTTGGTTGCCAGTGAAGAGGCTCCTACTCCTGACTTGGTCAGTTCACAGAATAATTACTTAGTTGGAGGGGCGGATGGTGCTGATCTCGCAAAGGATTGGAATGATGAATATCAGGGAATTAAAGAGTTGCCAATTTCCTCTTTAACAGAGAGAATAGTAAGAGAAAGACTATTGAATAAGGCTGGATACGACTTTACCGCACAAGCGATTAAGGGTGCTATATCTGTCGTAAAGGGTGAGTTTGCTCCTATGAACCCTGCAGATGATCCTTCACAGTTTATCTACCTTAGAAACGGTATATTTTACTCACTGGGGGTTGATGCCGGTAAGCAGTTCAAGGATGTTGGTGGTGATGAGGCAGCAAGAGCTGCTATTTTAAGGGATCTAGCTGGAGTTCGCTGTTTAACACGATTAGACAACAAAGGAGTCTCATATTTATGCACAACAGTTGTTGATTATTGTGGAAGAAGAGTAGTTTGTCAGACCCCTGTTCCCGGAATTTTCAATGATCCTCCCTCTGCCGAAGATGGAGAAGAAGGTGAATCTGTTAAAAGAGTTGTGTATGGAGCAACAGAGGAGGATACCGAAGTGAATGCTGACCCGGAGTTCAACAAGAGCTTCCAGGTTATAGGTGAAGCATTCCACTTAAAGCCCCACAAGGTATGGACTAAGGATGGATCTGAGATCAAGGAACTGGTAACGTCAATGCAAACTAAGGGAATGCGGGGAACTGATGGCCGCAAGTATATTATTGACTTGTACCGAACCACTCCTTTAGACATTGAGTTCATTGACAACCACTATGATCGTTCCAAAAGCCTATCATATCCTCACAGAGAGGTCACCCTTCGTCACGAAGCTGTTGAAGAGTGGTGGAGAAGACAGATTTCCGTCTCTGTTAAGAGTGAGACTGAAAATCGGGAGAAGGAAACGAAAACGGTGTCTGAGAGTGGAGACAATGCTACGATTTCAATTGACCCCACGTCTTTCTCTTTAAACCCAGATGCATTTTCGTTGTCAAAAGCTCCCTCTGTAGAGTTGTCCAAAGAATTGGAGGCTGATGAGGATAATGTTAGAGAGGCCTCTAAGTTTGTGTCCTCAATTTTGATAGAGGAGTTCTTGTCTGAATGTGAGTCAACGGAAGCTTTTACTCCCATCGATGGTGCTCATCTCACCTCTATGCTTCACAGACGTGGAATCAACGTTCGTTATTTGGGCTACATTGCAGATTCATGCTTGCAAAGAAGAAAGTCCTGTCTTATCAGACAGAAATCTGAAAGAGTCAAAATCGAAGAGCAAAACAAGAGTTTCGAAGAGGAAATGAAAGCTGGAGTCGCGGAAGCTGAAGAGAAAAAGACTGAAGAAGTAGAAGAATCAGCTACCAAGCTCGATGTCACCCCTGTTCCTGAAGTGCTCGACACTCTTTACAAGCTGTCCGTCCAGGAAATGATAGCCAGGGGAGTGAAGAATTATCTCCGTGCTCAATGTCAATCGATTCCAGTGTATTTGGTTCCATACGTGATTGTTCATGTCCACAACTGCCTTCTTGGATTCAAGGCCAACCCGGCACCTAGTAAGGAGCCTTTGGGATTGGACTTCGATGCCCTATGGGAAGATGTTGATCTTTCAGTGCTGGACGCCTCTGCTGACCAGATACTGGCTAGTATTCAGAAAGAGGTGTTTATCAGATATAGGTTCCAGCTTCCTGAGAACTGGATTTCCGACATATCACCAGTTCCGCTGATGAAGGAGATTGCGGTCAAGTTCGGAATTCAGTGGAAGGAGAAGAAGTATGCGTTCACTAAGGAGGCTCTTGAACAACAAGTGAAGTCTCAGTCCACAACTGTCACTTCTAACTCTGAAGGAGGGAAGCGGACTAAGAAGAAGGGGAAACCTGCAAGTGCTGGTCTGAAAGTCCAAACAACAACGTTTGTCGCCGACGACATCGTTTCTATAGTTGCCGTGGCTAAGAACTCGATATTTGACTCGTCTGTTGTGGATGAGATTTGGGAAGGGGGCCGGAATAGAGTCAATAATGGTGAAGAGAATGGGCTCAATCTGATGAACGAGGCTGTTCAGGTTTACGAGCAGGTTTATGGGGTGATTCACCCCCAGACAGCCCAGGCGTACACTCAACTGGCACAGGTTTATTCTGACCTGAAGATGCCTGTTCAGGCCATCCAGCTGTTCAGAAAGTCCTATCGGATTGTGGAGAGAATTCACGGGATTGACTCGTATCAGTCGATTCTGGGACTGACAAGACTGGCGTTTGCAGAGTCGAACCACCTAAGCTTTGTCAATACCATCAAGATCTACCACAGAGTATTCAAGCACTGGAAGCTAGCGTATGGGGGAGAGCACTTCAACTCCATTACGACGCTTTCTTCTGTGGCCATCATCCTGGAAAAACTACAGATGCTCAGCTTAGCTGTGGATGTGTTCAAGAAGGCGCTAGAGATCAGCGATAGGATCATTGGAGAGTCCAGCCAGATGTCAGGATTGCTTAGATTCCAATTAGGACAGTCGCTCTTGGCCTGTGAGAGGCTGTCGTTGGCCCAGACTGAGTTTTCCAAAGCTGTTGAAATATTCAACTCAACTTTAGGAGTTGAGGACAAATCGACGAAAGAGGCTGTTAAATGGGACACTCAGATCAGAAGCTACAAGCAGTACTTGGCGAAAGCTGAGAAGCAGGAAAAGCAGCTGAAGTCTCTGGAGAAAAAGACACAGTCTGCCACCAAGACACAGGGCCCGACCAAAGCGAAAAAGAAACCCCTCTCATCACCTGACCCTGTTATCTCAGAGCAACCTATCGATGATATCATAAGATTCATCGAAGGGAAGGGTCCAGCTGCTAAGAGTAAAAAGAATGGAACCAAAAAGTAACCCATCTAAACACTGTACATAGATTACTTAGTCTTCATCAGCCTCCACGTCTCCATACTGCCAACACCCGGCACGGTCTGCTTTGGCACTCTTTTCCAACGCTAAAAGACTCTTTTGTTCCTTCTCCAGCAGCTTCTCAAAGTCTGCGAGATTGGTCTTTTTCACTATGCCCAGTCCCTTAGCTACAAGCTCTTTATTCAAGGACCACGTAGGATCCTTGGCAATAGCTTGAGGGTCGTATAGCTCTACATCCATCTCCACTCCAGAAGAGGGATGTAGGTATGTTTGACAGGCAATCAGCTGTTTATCATAAGTGAGATCTTCTAGCAGCCGAATCGCTTGTGATTTGTAGTCTTGAGGCTGAGAAGGAGGTAGTTTCACAAGGGAAAGCTGTGAAATATGTGCCTGAGGCTTGAGTGCCCTGGTTCCAAATTCCTGTGGGAGCTCTCTCAGATCTGATAGAGAGACGGACTCCGAGTTTCCGTAGTCCACGTGCAAAACCTGGATTTTCCCCTGTTGTCTGTCTAGACCAATGACCTTAGCCCTGTAGAACTTGTTGTTCTCAGAGAACGCGGCTGCAACGATCTCTCCAAGCTTAGGGTACTTCGATAAGGACTTCAGTGAAGCAGAAACGGCGTGGAACTTCTTCATGAATGGAGACAACTGTTTCTGCTCAGCGTCCAGAATGTGAAACGCAACTAAACCTTCCCCTGATATATCTGTGATCAACACATCGTAATACTTCTTACTGAGTTCAATGGAGTCCATCTGTTTCGTTACATCCTCTAAGTCTGCAAGCAAAGGATCGTAATGGCGCCAAATACCTCTCTTCTGGTCTTGGGCCACTTTTTCGGCCTCCAGCAGTTGTGGAGCAAACTTGGTTTGCGAAAGTCCCCTTTCATGAGTCTCAGCAAATCCATTCTCCAGCAATGAAACCTGGAAAGGTATACTGGATCCTGTAACGTAGAGGTTCCCCACGAATCCACCAACACGATCTATGTTGAAAATGTCCACTGTCACATCTCTCTGGTAGAGCCTCTTAATCGAGTACTCTGTGGCCTCTCTAGTAACATCCTCATGTGCGGATGTTTGGTTGGAGATACCTCCCAGGACAAGCATGATCCTAACATTCTCCCGAGGGAACGATATTCTGAAACGGTTGAATGAGCTTACATGATCCACAATTCCTGGGATCTTGGATCTGTTTTGGAATGAGAACAGGTACGACTTGGCTCTTGTGGAGTTCTCCGAAGCATCCACGGTTCTCTCATTCGCAGGTCGTTTGCCATATATACCCTTGTTGTTCTTAGAGGCTATATTTTCGCACTCAATGAGCTCGTCCCAGTACTCTGGTCTGCTGTCTCCCTTTTTGTGCCTAACGACGCTGGCATAACCGTTGCTCACCACAAGTTCAGATAGGTTCTGATGGTCGTTCAGCAAAATAGTGACCATCAAACGCTCATCTGTTTTCTCTGTCTTTGGACGAATAGAATCAACTCTAACTTTTACCTGCTTTCCAATAACCTTCGAGCGGACAAACTCTTTCGCTGCTGGTGCAAACACAGCTAGATCGGCATCTGTCTGTCTGGGAGCTCTCAAAGACGATAATTGAACAGTGATCTCGGAATCATCCTTTAGTCTCAAAGCCAATGTGTCGGAGGAAATAACCCGGGAAACGACAGCACTCACCTCCTTGCCTAAATCTAGATCAAAAGCATTTCCAGAAGCAGAACTAGCGGTCTGAGACTGCGCAACTCCTTTCCAAATTCCTTTATTTGCAGCTTGTGAACCTTTTTCCAGCTTACGTAGCACAGTCATCTGTTTCGCGCCTAACAAACCGGACTGCCAGTCAGAAACTTCAGCAAGCCCTTCTTCAAGCAACTTCTCACTAATGTTCCCTGCAGGGTGGATCGTCTTGGCTACAGCGATCCCACCGGAAGATTCGCCTAATATTGTAACTTTGATAGATTTGGCTAGTAGTCTGGATTCCACGTAGTTTTTAGCCTCCTCTCCAAATGGATCAGCAGCAAACTCGGGACCTGCAGTCTTTGGGGCTCTAACACCAGCTATCAAGACAGGAAACACAGCCTGTCGCTTCTGATTCAAAAGAACTCTCACAAGAAGCCTATCCCCACTTACAACTTTTTCGACAATTGCATCATATGGATCTGTCTTTGATTTTTCAATATCTTTTTCTGATAACTGACTGACAGTCTCAATTGATATCACATTTTTGCTCCAAAGTCCTATCTCCTTGTGCTCAGCTCGTGATTCTATTTGCTTCAGTCTCAAAAGATCCTCATCGTCGTAAATATTGAGATCATCTCTAAGTTTAGCAGCTCCATTTTCCAACACGTACTCAATCAATGACGAGAATATAGGAGTAGAAATATCACCAAACTCTCTGTCTAGATTGTTTTTATAGAGGACTCGAAATTGGACCTGCTTTCCAACAAGAAGCTTCCTGAGCAGCTCCCTGCTTTGAAAAGAGTACTTCTCGTTGCTGGAAAGCCGCGGAGCCTGCAGATATGCCAGAGACAGTGTTCTTTCTCGACTTGAAGGGCCGTTAGGAGGTACCAAGATCAACGTATCCGCTGAAAGCACATTCTTCACCTTTGCTGAAAAGACTGCTGACATGATGAACAATGGGGAATGGCTTCTTAACAGTGGCAATTTATCTTATTGGGCGGACAGCGTTGGAGCTGCTACCACTGTTACTTGTTCTTCTTCGGTGGTTTTTTTCCTACTGAAAAATAGTTCAGAAACATCTCTGCACGGGAACACATACGTTATACCTTCAAATGAGAGGCAGGCAAGCTCAACTAGCCAACGTCATTCTCGACGGCTTTCTTCAGTCTTGAAAGCAATCCATGCTCGCGATAGAGCCAGAGCAGGTGATTCGGATCATGTGAGCTGTCGCTTGGAGCCCCTCGTAATTGTTTCTCAATACACCAAATCACCAATTTGGTTTGAATGGGTCTTACAACAGGATCTAGTTCCTTAGCAGCTAGAAGAAGCCACAGAATCGCTTTACGGCTTCGGGAACGGCCACATGTGCCAGCATTTGGCACTGACAGCTTTTGCGGGTTCTTCTCTTCGTAGTAAGACACTTTTTTCAGTGGTGAGTTATCGCGAATGGTCGAGGGTTTGTCGTAGGAATGATATATATATGCCACTCTTTCCATTAAAATCGCATTGGTGCTGCTCTCAAGAAGTCCTGAGTCAATCATCTTCCGGAATAGCTTCATGGCCTCGTTGTAGTACACTTCTGGAAACGCGTTGTTGGTAATGCTGGAACCGTCGTAATAAGCAGTAGACTGACCCAAAACGAGGTACATCTCTGCGATGATCATCGTAAGCCTAATAGTGTAAGTCTTCAAGTTGCATCGAGAAAGATAGGAGTAGTACGATGAATCCACCAGTGGAGTAATAACATCAGTTATTATTTTCAGGCTGATTCCGTTGGTGTTTGTTCCAGAAGCAGATTTATCCAGAGGATTCAGCTTATTGCTGGCACCTATCAATAATGATACTATCATGAACTCCTGCAACGATGCAAGGTAAGAATATGCTCGGTCACCTAGGAAATCCTTTTTCAGAAGCTCGTAGGTGGTGTATGAGGTCTTGTAGTCACGAAGCATGAAGCTCCAATCCGCGAGTCTTCGGATCATCATTTCAGGGCTGCGGCAGTAGTAGATACCTTCTTTCACATTGTATGAGGCTGATGTGGCAGGAATATCGGCGTTTTCCAAGCTTTCATTGCTGCTGCCACCAAAAGTGAAGAAAGTTCTCTTGGGAGCAGATGAGCCCCACTTCTTCCCCGCGTTGAAAAGGCGGCTTGTAAAGCTCTTTCGCGGCGTCACTATCTCCTCTGTCCATAGTCTAATCTTCCTTTCCATGAAGGGAATCAGAAGTTTGTATATTATATCCTGCAGCTGGAGGCTCAAAGAATCAAAGGTTGTTCTGGAAATATCTATTCCGGAGCTGTGAGAGCCTGCCAGGTTCTCCTCTATCTGCAAAAACGGGGATGCATTCAGGTGTATTAGTTCTTGTTGCGGCTTATCCTTCTCAGGAGTATCAATCTGAGAAACAATGCTGCGCACGTTTATCCCCAGCTTCAGTTCTTCCTGCAGTCTAAGTCCCTTCTGCAGCTCCTGGGGCACATCCTTGTCTACCAAAATAAGAACCAAGGTCATTATTTCATTGGCATCTAGCCATTCGGGAACATCCTCCTTTTGCCAGCTGTTCAAAAGATCCCTTGTGTATTCAACGGTATCGCTGGGCGTGACCACAAAAAGCTGTATGATCGGATGATTGAAGAATTCAAATGACGAGATTGTCGTCGACGATATCATATTAGTTAGCAGTTTGAGATACGTCGAGTTCTGCAACAATGTGATCTGCAACAGCTCGCTGTCGTCAATTGCATCACAGGAAGTAAAACCTGTTTTCCTGATAGTATCGTCCGTCAGTCGGATGTAGTCGTTTATGAGCTTACAAAGACTCCTCACGCTGTAGAGCTCCAAAGAGCTCGATTTCTGGGTAAGATCTGAAGAGCTTCCAACAGAGCTCCCCATCGGTCTGTCTGGTCCTCCACTCCTCCCGCTTTCTCTTCGCACCTCTAGATGCGCTTTCTGCTCTCTCAATTGAACATGGATCGGCTTCACAAACCGAACAGTTAATCTTGAAGGTGACCCACTGGAATATGTGGCTCCCGTGTCCATCTCTGCTAAGAGTTGTTCAAAATAGCTTAGAAACTGTTGAGCATTTGATACATTATATCCAGAGAGCAGAGAGTCTGCACTTCGTGACGATATCACTGCTATCTTGGGACAGAAGCTGTGAACTATCAAAAGCTTCAAAATAAGCGAGGGAGGGCCCCGCAAATCGGCTCCGATGAGCCCGTAAACGCGCTCATTATACTTTGACCATATGCCCGGAAACGCCTGGTCCAGAAGAGCGGACATTTCGTGTAGCGGCGTACTGGGATTTAGGCGGTATCTATTGCTAGACCCATATATACTCAAAAAAAGTAGCTTTAACTTCAAATCTCACCAAGCTTCCTATGTTTATTACTAAAATTTAAAGGTGAGGGTTTGGGCGACGTCGATCGACGCGACGAATTGAATTATCAGAGACCTCACTCAGGGGTGACCCAGAGGAAACTCACACTAACCACTAGGAAGGCTCCCCTTCCTTCGCAATCTCCATATTCTTCATTACCTGGTCTGGTGGAACAATATGAATCATCTTCTCTTCTCCAACACGTGACTCCAGCGGACCAAGAACAGTACCCCTTTGACTAGAGAAATACATCGCGGCTCCAGCAGACGTGAGTAGCAGCATGGTGCCTAACGCCAGAGCGCATCCAACACCAACAACCTGTCCCGTTGTGAAGTATCTTGTTCCTTCATTATTCTGTTGAGTATTTCCATCTCCTCCCTGATTCGTGCTGCCAGCTGTAGGATCCACATTGAGAGAAGGCAGTGGTGAGTTCTTCAAAATACTGTTGATTCCGGTCGACTCTCTTTTGAGAGAGGTCAAAGCTAAAGGAGTCCAGTGGGATCCATTATACGTAGCAGCACTGACGTTTCCATACTGGAGCAAAGATATTTCACCAACGAGGACAACAACAGAGTTATTCAAGAAGGTAGAAGAGCTGCTTCTGACAAGCTCGAGGTCTTTGAAATGACTTTGCGTCAAGTCAATCTGGGAATCGTCAATGTAGACGAACTGCATTTCGCTGTAGTATCCAATAAACGAGTCTCCCATGATCACAATAGGAGAACTGTTATTTGTTCCGGTTGCCCTGATTTTGGTGATATCTCCATCAATGAGAGTATCACCAATAGTCAGCTCATTGAGAGTGCTGCTGCTAGCATTGAAGGTGGCAAGAACACCAGAGTCAACTGCACGTTGTACTTCCCTTCCGGAATTGGTTTCATTGGAGCTCAATGTAAATCGACCAGCTATCAAAGCCAGGTCGCGGTCAATGCTCTCTGAAGTAGTGACATCTCCCAAAACCGATACTCCTTCCAGCGGATTGGACAGAGTCCCGGTACTGCTATTATAAATACAGAAACATGAGCAGTCACTTGAAGAGAAGTTTCCGGCAAGTATGGCGTTTCCAGTTTGCGAATCAAACTCCAATGTCTTTATATCTCCTGATAACAACCCTAGCTTAGGAACAGTTGTCTTTTGTGTGTTGAAGTTGTATATCACCAATTGGTGGGCAGAGGTACTGTTTACAGTCAAATTTCCTTGAAATAGAACGAATGCAGTAGTCTCATTTCCAACTAAGTGTGAGACTTTGGAGTCGTCTCCAAAGGAGAAGTCGGCCACTCCCTCAAGTCCTCCCTGATGATCTACAACGACAAGGTTTTTGAAGTTGCCATCGACTGTTGTGAAAGATCCCCCCAGCAGCGTGTGCGAGTCATTCAAGTATAAACCTGTCAGAATCTCTCCTTGCTGCTGAAGTTGCAGTGAATACTCGAACTGAAATGAGTTATTCGAGACAGAGACCAGGTTTTCGACCGCGGTATCCATTTTGAATATTTCTCCAAATCCGAAAGCATTCTGCCCAGTGTCAATCACTTGAGAAACATTCAAATTGAACGTATCGTTGGCCGAAACCCACTCGTTGCTTGACATATCGTAGAGTAGATGGGACTCAGGCTGTTCAAGTGTAACAACACTCAAGAAATTATGTGAATTGAACATAAATGGAGATATCGAAACTATCGCAGAGCTCGTGTTCTGTGGGGAGATATCAGAGAAAGAGCCATTGTAAGTTGCCAACCTATCCAATGGGAGTGAGTTGTTGTCAGCTCTTGTGAAATTGCCAGCCAGAATCAGACTGTTATCAAACTGTACTAGCTCGGTTACGGGTCCATCGAGTCCTCCCGAAACAGATAAAGAGTTTTGAATGCTGGAGGAGTTGTAAGATATGAGGTCTACGCCAACAAAATTTCCTCCGTACAGGGAATCGAAGTCTCCTGCAACATAAAGCACGGTCCCATCAACCGCAAGTCCATTGACAGTAGCATTGGGGTAGAAGAGAGTAGATCCCAATAAGTTGACCGTAGAGTTGCCAACAGGATATTCAAGCTCCCCCACACCATAGCTGGTGAAGTTCGAAGGTGAGTACTCAAACAACCCATTGAGAGGTATGTCTATCTTCTGCGAGAGATCTAACTGAACGAACTCCACGTAAATTGAGTCAGCAACAAATACAACGTCGGAACTAGAGAGTCCAGAGTAGAGTGTCAAACTGAGGTAAGGTTTGGATGAATCATTATCGTCAATATCAATGTAGCCACTGTAGATAATATCGTACTTCTCTTGGTCATTGGTCTGATAAATCAAACTGCTACCCAAAACAGATTTATTTCCACTGAAAAAGGTTGCATTCACAATCCCACGAGCAGAGCATGTATCATCTGAAGAGCATCCTGGGGTAAAGAGGTAGATTGAATAGTTTCCAGAATAGGTAATATTTGTAATGAATTGTATTCCTTGGTCCTGGTCGATATCTGAGGCAGCGACCGTGGTTGTTAAGTAGGAGCCCAAATCAAACGACATGGTTGACCAGTTCAAAGGAGACCCAATATCAGAAGAATGCGAGTATTCTTCCACAGCATTACAGCTCGGCTCATTGAGTGAGTTATTGGAGTACACATAACTTCCAAACTGGAATAGCTCGACTCCCGCAAGTGCTCCTTGATTGCCATAATATTCCGTGATCTGGATGGTCAGGCTCTGCACTGACACCGGATTGTAGAACTCAAACTCCTGGTAAGTATCACCAAAGCCAATGTACCCGTCACGGATCGTGCTCTGGACAGAATAGCTGTCATGACTGCCAAGATACTCAGACAGCTGCGAGGTTTGGAGAAGTGGGCACCAGGCATCGCAGTATGAGAGCTCCAAGGTCTCTGGATCAATATACGACATGTTCATAATACCGTTTGTTGGTTCTGTTAGGATTCTGAACAAACTCACTCCCGAGTTGTCATTCAAAGGGTTGTAAATACGCAATTTTGAAGGGTTCACAGCTTTGGACAACGCTGCCGTCCACGATCCCAGCTGGCTTTGCTCCAGCGACCAGACGGTTTCGAGTGAAGTGGGGCACATAATGCTCGAGGGATCTGAGGAGTTGTCAGAGTTGACAGATGAGATAAGTGCATGTCGAAGAGAGACTAGCTGGTCCGGGTCTGTGATTGGTGGTGTGTGATTAGTTGAAGAGGACACGATGGATAAGAAGGATGGGTCGCCTATAGACGCAAAAGAGCCTCCGAATATGATGCTGTCGTTTCCCAGCTTGGTTATTGTGTTGATGTAGGAGCCCTCAGGGAAGCCTCCAAACGGCATGGAGTGCAGCTGGCTGTCAGCCAGGTCGTACAGCAGAGCCCCGTACGAGTCGTTGAAGGAGATACTGCCTCCCAGATAAATATATCCGTTCTGGACATCAGAGTAGACAGCTGTGACATCACCAGATACGTTATTCCAGCCATGGAGCAAGCTCTGTGCCGAAGAAGATGTGTTGTATATGAGCGGGACTCCATCGTGGACAGCGATGAAAGAGAGGTGGTCGAGTTCAAAAAGCGCTTCTGGAATCGAAGAAATGTTGGGGTTGGCAATATGTATTGAGGAGTTGCTGCTGGACAGGGAATACAGGCTTCCAGAAGACTGTGGATGAGATATATTGTATTTTTCAGTAGAGCTGTAGTTTGTGATTGCATCGTAATTTCCTAGCAGGAAGAACGTCTCGTCAAGCTGCGGCTGCTCTATAAACTCAGATATGGCGACACAAGGCGGTACAGCAGCCAGAAGCAGTACCAGAGCCCCTAGTATGTCTTTCATGGGATAAAACAAGCCGGTTTTCGTTGTTTCCCTTCAAGTGTCTGGGTGTGTCGATTATAGCGGGGAAAAGCCCCATGTAGCATACACCAGAAGTGTGCAAACAAAATACAAAAGCTCCAGAGGTATTATCACGACAACAACTGTTCTACCTACGAGTTCCAGGAGAGCCAGCTACCATTCTCATGGACAATTCTGCTCCTCTTGTCTTTTCTCCTCAAGCTCATAAGATCTTTTTTGCATGTTCTGGAGACAGCGACGTTGTGCGCAGGCAGATCTTATTGTTGAAGACAGCTATTCAGTTCCCGTTCGGGAAACTTGTAAATACAGCACAGCCCCTAAATTTTTACACACCTGGCACCTCTACGAGTGGCTTGAATTCAATAGCTACTATGTAGTGGCAGGCGCGAGTGTTGAACAGGAGCCTGAAATCAGAACAGTATTCTGCTGGTATCGTGTGTATGCTGGCCACATCTATTAAGTTTCGCTGTTGGTGGAATGCTGTATTCCCCCCAAGAAAGTGCAGTGTTTTCGGGTGGGTGCAGAGTACCATGCTACATGGTAAAAGGAGTCACAACCTTCTGCTGAACTACTAAGACCCAGAATAGATCTTAAACGTCATAAAATCAGCACCGTGGCGCAGTGGAAGCGCGCAGGGCTCATAACCCTGATGTCGTTGGATCGAAACCAACCGGTGCTACTTTTTTTTTTCCGCAATACCAAATTTTCAATTATTTTTCTCTCTCCACCTAAAAAAAAAGAAGAAAATCGGGTGATATGGGTGGGAAAACAAATATGTTTTCCATTGTGCGGGGAAGAAAGGAGAGAAACAAATTCGCTGCTTATGTCAGCGTCCCTGAGAAAAAAAATATATCATATAACAATACCCATGTTTATCAGTTGATTTTTTTATTGCCTCGAGGAGCAAGCAAGTTATATCATATATCTATATATGATTTCATAATAAACACTAGCAATATATGAGCAATTGCTGCTATCAAACAACACTTGAAGTGCATCGTCCATAACTCCTCAGTATGTCCGGCAGACGCTGCTCGCTACTGATACAGGAGACCAAGAAGAAGTCACATGCGGCCGAGGCCGCAGATATTGCTATGCCCTGCCAAGCTGGAGCAGAAGGAACGGTTCCTATGGTTGGCTCGCTAGTATATTTCAGAAGAAAAACGGTTCCCGTCCTTCACGAGGGACATCCGGGAGATACCGCAAGACGTGCTCTATCGTGCCCTGCGATACTTGCAGACAGAGAGATCAATCATGAGCTCCACTGCTTCCATATCCGCGCTGCGTCCCCTCCCCACGTACCAACTCCAATAACTGAGGAGTCGCACAGCGTTGGCTCTTCGGACACAGAGTCGCTGTTCGACTCTTGCGATGACCGCGCCTCGTTCGACCTGGATGACCGCGCCTTCGACAAGCTGGATACGTGCATCGACCACCAGCGCCGAGAATCATTCTCTCAGCTTGAAAGAGAGTCCCTGCCCCCTCCCCGCGAGTCTGCAAACCACAATCGGACCCAGCCCCGTCGGCACCACCGACGTCTCACGTGTGCCGTGGCTTTCACAGAACCAAGAGTTCTCGATGTCTAGCTATGCATCAGACATTCCCATAGTTGGAAGCCGCGCCCTCCCCCCCCCTTGCATTTACTTACATAGCGATCAGACACACACACACACACACACACACACACACGCACACGGAGAATCACTGATTCACTCACTCTTTCTATACGCTAGCTCGCCTGTTTCTGGTATTGCTGACTCAGCGTCCTCCTGCAAAATTAAAATAATATTTTTCCACCCACCTCTTCAAAAAAGAAAACACGCACAAACGCGTTAAAAGCAGTAGTAACAAGGGAATCGATGCGCAATTGGTACAAAACCAGAACGGTTTCTACCTCCCACTGAACGTCTAACTCCCTCATTACCCGCCCTTCTTTTAGCATGCCCCCACTTCTGCCCCTCGCGTACAGCAAGTCGGACTTCCACCAGAAGGAACCCCCCCTCCTGGGATCGCGCATCTCCGAACCTGTCGACAGGAAACGAAAGGCCACTTTTGCTAGCAGCAAACATGACTCTGACAGTGATATCATGTCGGATGACGCACCGGATCACAGTCACGACTATCTTTACCAGTCCCCCTTCAGAGTCAAGAAAAGAACAAGTTCCAACACATCAGATCTCACCACTATTGCCGGAAGCTCCTCGTCGTTGGCTGCAGGACAGCACGGCTTAGTTCTAGGGGCATCCGGCTCGCATGGCCTGGAGGTATTTGCAAGCGATGAGATAGCCACGGATAACGATCTCGCAGCAGACGATTCCAGATCAACAGCCCCCACAACGATCCCGTCTTCGCCCACTCTGTTCCCTCAGTCACAATCAACCATTGTTGAAAGCTCTCAGAAAACCTTGCATCATGGTATTTCGCGAAACTCGTCAATGTTAGCTTCCGAACCTGTGCGGAAGAGACCGCGGCTTCCCAAAGCTGATGACAACGGACAGTATGAGCAGCTTGCATTAGATAGGGACGGCCGTGTGTACGGGATCCAGCTTCCAGACTCGCGCTTTCCAGATGGATATAGACCAAGCCTGTACGATGACCCTGCTTTCTTTGTAGTGAAAAACTCGCAAGAGTCAATCGACGCGGCTTGGGATCGCGTATCAGCGCTGTTTGACTGTGAAACAGACGGACAACACCGGATATACACCCTGGAACTCGAGGAGCTCGGGCTGAGTTCCCTGCCGGACCAGATCTCAGATTTCAAGGACCTCGTTCTGTTTGGTGGAAGCGGGATTATGAAACCATCACTTCACATCCACGCGGCCAAGAACGAACTGCGCTCACTTACACCAAAACTCTGTGAGATCCAAGAGCTGGAGGTGCTTTCAGTGCGCAGCAATAAAATTGCAAGAATACCTGGCCACATAGAAAGATTGGAAAATCTCAAGTCGCTAAATTTATCAAACAATAAAATCAAATTTCTTCCCCACAATATTTTGAATCTGAGCCGCATGGAGACCCTGAGAATTCGGCCCAACCCCCTTATTGAGTGGAAAGACACCCCAAATGTTGTGCCAGTGCAAGGAGAGCCATGTCTCGAAGACACTGAGCGTACTATCAGGTATATAGGCCCCCTTCACTGGACATCTAGGTGCAAGCATGCATCTGCAGCCGCGCTCTCTGCTTTCAGCCTGGCCAGAAGTGTATCTGCCTTGCAAGAAAAAGACCTGGACGCAGTGTTCCACAGCGTCTCAGACCAAAGCTGCTTGTCTGATCCCAATTTCGACAAGTCATGGGTTCCCACCTTGACAGAACTGTGCTCACGCAAGATCTCAGGGTACCTCGTTTCCCAGGCAGAACTGCAGAAATGGCGTCAGACGGCCCCTGATAGAGTGTACCGGTTAGCAATCAAGGCACTGATCCATGGAAACAACGGCGAGACATGTGGAAGTTGCAGTGCAGTCTGCACAGAGAGCGTCGCAGAGGTAATGGAGTGGTGGGACTTCAAGGACGCTGTGTGCGTACCTGTAAAGCGTCGATTTTGTTGCGTGGGTTGCGCCCGCGCATGGCAGGCACTACGTCCAGACACGCACAGTATTGTCTGCTGATCCGCTCACCAAGTAACACCGCATGCCGTTCGCGAGACCCTGTTCGTCCTTCACAGCATCTGCAAATCGTATAACATTAACAAAGTTTTCATGACCTTTCAGCTGTCCTATCTGTAAATTTTTTTTTTTACTAATGGACCTCAAATCCCACAACTTGATTAATTTATCGTCCCCCGCAGATGCAAAATAATATCCGTTGGGATGGACTGCCAGGCTGCGGACCCATGACGCATGCGCCCGCTGCTCGTGGACCAGAGTAGCACGGGCGTTGGCCGCAGCGCCGGGCCGCTCGGGGTTGCCCATATCTGCCGCGCTCAGGAGCCAGATCTTTATGAGACAGTCTCTTCCACCGCTAACACAATATTTGTATCCCAGCCCCATATATCTTGCAGCATCATCCCCGGTCACTAATGGATCCAGGTACTCGTTGGAGCTTGTGGGTAGAAACACTGCGTCCTCAATCACCTGTTCATGGCCTACACACAGCGAGATTCCTGTTCCTGTAGACAGGTGGGACAACCGGACCGACTGGTCGTTGGAACAACTCAAGACCCACTCGCCATTCGCACTAACGTCCACAGACCGCACCCAGTCTGAGTGGCCCCGTATAGTCCTGAGACACCACCCTGAAACACAGTCCCACAACTTGACGGTATGGTCACGCGAACTGCTCACAAGCTGTGCTGGGTTCTGTGGGTTGAATCGCACTTGAGAAACCATGTGGTCGTGCCCTGTTAGCACTTTGATCACGGCCCCCTTCTTGATATCCCACAGCTTTATCAGCAAGTCCGACGACCCTGACGCCAGTGCCACCACTTTGTACTGCGCATCTACGGCCATCTCGCCGCCCATAAAGGCAAGACTGTTGACCGACCGTACATGAGCATTCTTGATGATTCTTTCAGGCTCGGAAAAGTCCAGCATGTTCCAGATCACGATTGTGCCGTCGTGCGACCCCGTGGCCAGTACTGGCTCCCACGGATGGAAAGCAACTGCAGTGACTGAAGCTCCGTGGACCCTGAGTGTGTTTCGAGCCCGGTGGGGAACCCAGTCCAGCTTATTTCGATGCAGATCAGAACCAGCCCCTGCCTCCAGCAACTCGCTGTAGCTGTCAACCAGCTCCTTGTATTCTGTCGCTTCCTTTTCAAGATCATGAACCCGTTTTTGCAGACGTAGAACGGCACCCCACTTCTTCTCCAAAAAGCCTAGAGGGAGGCTCGGTTCCACAGACGACACATACTCCTGTACTGAATGCCCAGGGATCAGAGCCTGGACTATCTCCTGCAAAACAGGGCTATTTTCATCGGGGAAAAAACGTCTCAGATACTGCACTATCGACCGGTTGAGCTCATCTGTCTGTCGTGAGGACAGTAGCGGCATGCCCATGTTCGCACACGTGTGTCTTTCATGAAGAACAGTCTACAAGACATACATTTTATGAGACATTATAGCTGTTTACTTATACACTAACAAGAAGGCGAGGAAAAAACCAAGTCTAAGAGAGAAAAAAAAAAACATCAACACTGGCAATTTACAGTTCTGCCGACGCGTCGCGTCATTGCGTCGACGATCACCATCCTTCCTTTCCTTACAACCAAGAAGTAGTCATGTGTATAAAAATGCAAAGTCAAGACTCAGCCAAACATGCAAGCCTGAAAGGTACAAAAAAAGCACAGCCTGCTCTATATACATTATATATATCAGGAATAAATAAGCATAGTTTTCCAGCTAGCCTTCAAGTGTATGTCTGTGACCAGGATCAAGAATTGCTGTCCCGTTGTCGGCTTCAGTGCAGTATTTCACTTCACCAAACCATTCATCTTCTACGATGTCTTTCATCGTGGCCCTTTTGGAAGGGTCCACCGCAAGCATCCTTGACATCAGCGGCCGCGAAGCGTGAGGCAGAAGTCTCATCAGCCGGTAGGGCCCGTGGATTTGTCTATGAGATTTCGGTCCAGCTCCCTGGCGGCGTTCTGGCCTCTCTTCTTTGTTCTGTATGGATGTGTGTGCTTCTGCGGAGTTGGGGGGGGCTGAGTCTGCGGATGATTGGTCTGGCTTCTGTTCTGGCCTTTGCTCCGGTTCCTTCTCTGGCCGCTTTTCTGGATTCCAAATGAGGTCCGGCTGCTTCTCCAACTTGCAATCTTCAGTTGGCAACTCCTCTGTTTGCTCTGTTGCAGACACCGCGTTTCCAGCACCAGCAACCTCGATTGGAGCAGGGTCAACAGCAATTAAGGACGGATCAGGCAACTTGCCAAAGTCAAAGTCCTTCGGCATCTCGGCAGGAAGACTTTCTCCGTCCTTTAAGCTAACCTGTTTCACCTTGTCAACCAGCTGCTCAGTGACTTGCTCCTCAGAATGATCCTCAAGCGCACCTGTACTATTCTGATGTGTGTTTTCGTCATTATGCTGTTTGAGTTCACGCTCCTTTCCCTCGGCTATCTTCCTCTTTCGCTCTACCAGCAACTCCTTGTGATGCTTAGCGCTCTCCAGATAGTCGTGGGGGACATCGTCAGGCTGACAGTACAAACTGAAACTTGGATCTTCCTTCTTGGGTGCTTTCCAGGGAAATCTACGTAATGTCATGCAACAGTAGATAATGCCAATGGACCATATGTCCACAAGCTGGGGGTCATAGCAGTCGGTAGAACTCAACACCTCCGGAGCTAGATAGGGGTCAGACCCTACGATTCCATGTGCCATCACAATCTCGTCTTCAAATGGATATTTGAAAACTACCGCAGACCCGAAATCAATCAGCTTCAAAATACCGTCCTTTGTAACCACACAATTATCCAGTTTCAAGTCTCGATGAGCAAGTCCCACAGAGTGCAGGTACTGAACTCCTAGAGTTATCTGTTTCAAAAAACAATTAATCTCCGATCTAGTCATCTTGCCAGACATGACCACAGCAAAAAAATCAATAGGGGCATATTCCATAATCTCGAAATACTGGTTGTGCTCACTGATGATATCCAATGTCTTGATCACGTTGGGATGGTGTAAGGTACTTCCAATACAAAACTCTGCAGTACACTTCTTTGCGTACTCTTTTATACTTTCATTGGGTCTCCGTGGAACGAACTCCTTCACAGCAAACACTACTCCATCACTCTCTCGAATAAGAAGTCTCACGGAACCACCGGCTCCAGATCCTAACACTTTGCCCAACTTTCCATATTTTTTGGTCAAGGATCCCTCTAAATCATCCCAGAAACGTGGGTCTGTTTTCACAATCATGTTATTGTTAGCATCGTGTGTGAAAGTAGGACCAGAAAGCTCAGGGTGCGAAACTCGAGGAGATACCGCCTTAGATGAAGATTCATGAAATCTGTCTTTCAAACTAGTTGATGAACCCCCAAAGCTGGTCGCTGAAAGATTGGACAAAGTCCCAGGCGCTGGATCGTGCTTTTTGGGTCTGAAAAACCGCTTAAGCTGAACCATAGAAGCACTCTTTGGAGCATTGCGTCCCTCGTGATGGTAAAGGTGGCCATCGTGAGCAAAATTCGACGACTGATGAGGGGATCCGGCAGAAGGATTATGGTGATGATGATGATGAGGGTCAGAAGATGAAGACACCTGGGAGTCGATTGATGAAGATTTGCCCATGTTTATACCAAAAAAAGATCTGCGAGAACTATTTGTATGAGACATCGGAGTGCTCGAAACGCTCGATTGCGAGGGGCTCACCTTACCATGCTCGTCATGGTGCTTGTGATGGCCAATTCCTGCCAGGGAAGAGAATCGGGTAGGCATGAATCAAATAATTAGGAGCCAGGCTGCGAGATAGACTTGTAGAAGCGGTTACCACGTTATACGGGCACACGTTTTGATCGGGAGAAACGGGTTGAAGAGCAATACAAGCACAGCGGTCCTTGTAGTAGCCAGCGTGTTTCCACTTTATATGTATCTAGACTGAGCCAAAAACTGTACCTAAGTTCTTTGTAAATGACCTCTAAAAGGTATGTTATGAAGAAAGCAGTGATAAGCTGGTAGCATTCAACCTTGTCGTGTGAAAGGAAAAAAAAGAAGCGCAAAGTGTAAGCAGAAATCAGACGTGAGTACTCTTACTTTCGCAAATGCCTTGATTACCACAGCGGTTTTATTGTGAGATCCCGACGCTCTATATCTCCTTTCGTATAGTCACTTGGGCTCGTCAGGCTACTTACTTTCCAACACTTTAATTTGCTAATGTTTTTTCCCTCTTCCATGTTATTCCGGGCTATACATCTTTACACCGGAAAACATTCCAAAAAACAATGTGTCACCCTATTCACGAGCATTTCTTCTATACATATGATTAGATATATAGATATATATACAAGTATTTATATACAGAGAAGAATGGGTGCATTGAGAGTTCTCGCGGGTTCATTTTGGACATCAATCGAACTCTAGGAAACACTTGTCACATTTTTGCATGTCATAGATGCACCCAGGATGCCTGCATTGGTACCAGGAGCAGCGAAATTTGCTATAAACTCGTCCAGACTACGACGCATCTCGTTCTCGTCAAGCATGGACACGAAATTGGGAGCCTTGGCCTGTATGGCTAGTTTCTGGAAGTCGACAAGACCCCGCTCCAGACATGCAGCGAACAACTCTAGCTTGTTGAGCCCTGAGACACCTCCATCGCGCTGTAAAAGGTAGTTGTCAACATAAATTTCCTTGTATCTGCGAAGAAGCAGCTTCTGCAGCTGTTGGTTGGTGATATAGAGATGTGAGAGTGGTTGAACAGCGATCTGTAGCATATCGCAAAGTAGTCGCAGCTCCAGGGGACTTTCCATGGTGAAAGGATTCAGTTTGGCAACATGGGCGGCTGACACCGTCTTTCTGAGCTCCTGAAGCCGGCACTGAGCCTTTATGCTCCGGTGGAAATAGCGGGGCATCAGCCGCGGGAAGACACAAGTAGACGGGGTCAGAAACGGTACGATGTAGCATAAGAGGACCGCAAACTCCTCGAGCAGCATAAATAGAACACCAAACAGAGGTAGCTTTGGAAAATCTCTCTTGGTCCGGAGCATCATCTGGTAGTCACTACGTGAGATACTGACTCGATCTTTCGGTTGGATGCGCTGTTCATTCTCGAAACATCGTATCGCTGTGGCCAGCTCATCAGTAATCAGTTCCAAATTGCGAGCAGAGAGGGACACCTTTCTATCTTTCGGGTCTCCGGTAGCGGCATCGCCAGCTGCAGGTCCTCCGTGAATCAGAAATATGTCTCCTCCGTACAAGTTCTGTCGTAGATACCGCCAGTTCCCCCAGATGTTCAGCAGCCCCTCCTTGAAGAACTTCAGATAGCTTTTGAGGATTCGGTACACAACAATCGCCCCTTTATATCTCGAGTCGGGCTTCTCACGGATTACCTGCTTTAAAGTATCGGCCTTCGAAACAATCAGGTGCAGCTGCGGAAGCGACTTCGTGGCATTCAGACGGTCATGGACCGTCGATTCAAGACTGGACGACACCGATGCACTGGGGGTGATCGATGTGTTAGGGGCTAGTGGCTCCCTGGCTTTTGTAGTACCCACATATCTCACGGGGCTAATCCGGGATCCTATCAGAAAGTTCCTGGAGCCTTTTCTCAGTGCCTCAGGACCGAATCTAAATGTGACAGCTCCTTGTTGGCCACAGAACATCACTCAGGAAATCGATTCTATGTGTAAACTCAGATGAGCGTCTTTTGTAACACTGAAGGGCCCCGTTAACAAGCTACTCGTACCATCTCAGCTGTGAAGGTGTAATGAAAATTTATTTTTATATAGGGAAAACTATAGGGGAGCAAAAGAAAAAATCCCCCATGAGTTAGTTGATTTCTTTTCTTCTTGCTAGAGGACAAGCGCAGCCTTGTCCGCTGGATCGCGCCCGTACCACACATACCAGTCCTTGTACTTAGTCGAAAGAGGGCTGTCAGCACGAGCCTGTGAGCCTTTATTCTGGAGCGTGTGTTTTGCTGCAATTGCGGAGCGCACGTCAAAGTATTGAACAGCGAAACAAAGCTTACGCGAAACAACAGGCAGTATCTCCACTATGGGTCCAAACTGAGCGAAATCAAGCCGAATCTGGTTCACGTCCAGGTCGTCGGAGTAGTTGAGAATGGGGTCCGGGTAACTGGGCCTCTTGCGGTCTCCAGAGGCAGCATGGGCTCCAAGACGCGACTTGGCCAGTATAGGCCTCTTCAACACTAGTACGCGTCGAGCACACTCGCTGGACCTCATCATCTCCAAAGCGCGGGAGTCCGCATCGTTTTCGCCTTCCTGGTTGCTGCTGCGCTTGCTATCCATCACCCACGAGGGATGCAAGTGGTAGCCGTTGACGATAAACATCCCGGTGAAGGCGTACTCCATGAACTTGACGGCGTCCTCGTCCCGCTGGAAATACAGATACAGTACTTTTTCTGCCCAGTTGAGCGGTTTCTGCGAGTCGTAGCTATCAGAAGGTGATAAATCAGTTTTGTGGAGCAGCTCGATCTTCTCTAGAGGACCCCCGTAAACCTGACTCATAATGCTGGTCAGACTCGTATTGGGTTGGATGCTGGACAGTTCAACAGCGCGACGGCCCTTTCCTCCACCCAAACGGCTGCCTTCTCCCAACGTTGTCTCTAGGTTCAGTGTGGTGTTGACAATGTTCTCATTCTTCTTCAATGCTCCCCGGTCCTTCCCTGGAGGACACGTTGCCGTGCCCTTCTTCAGTTGTCTTATAGGCTCCCCGGTCGGTGCTGCGGCGTCCTCGTCAAGGTTCCCCATGCCACGCATAGTATTTTGTGTCACGTACCCACCATACTCAGGACCCAGTCTGAGATTACTATCCATCAACTTGGAAAGAAAGCTTTCCTCTTTATCTGTCAGCTCAAGATCCCTTGATGGCGGGTGCTTCAAAGAGTTGCCCATCCAGTCTCCTAACAGCTTTCTGTTCAACAACTTTGCGGAGCTCAGCGAATAGTTTTTTGCTGTCTCGTAGTACCTCAAGGAGTCTTTCTCGTCGTCGTATAGAGGCCGGCCTATCTCCTCAAACTCAGTCTCTCTACTGGCACCACTCTTGGAATCACTCAGCAGTAAGCTCTTGGCTAGTCTTCTGAATCCAAACTTCTCATCCTTGGAGTTTTCTGCAGAACCAAGAAAGGAGCTCAGCGAAGGAAGCCGCGATCTGGACGCCCTAATAGAGGTAGCGGGATTACCATTTGCAAGTGAGTGTATGGTGGAAACATCGTCTGCTAACGAGATCTGGCGCAACATTATATCTAAAACTGCGGCTCACTCTTTGGTACTGAGACTGTTTTGTGAAAGCAAAGATACAGCAAGTCGGCAGCAACAGAGTAGCAATGGAGCAAACCGGTACTCAACGCCTCCACTTTTCTGGAAACAAAGAATGATGCAACATGAAAGAGGGATAATATCCATATTGAAAGGGAGCTTCTGCTATTAAAAAAAAAAAAAACTTTTTAGTGGCTCCTTAAACGCTAATCCTGCTTAAGGGAAATAACATTACTGTGTCGAGCAGTGTCTCCCTCAATAAGCTCTCTGATGGCCATTGTCGCATATGAGGAAACTCCCAGTTGCATTTTGAGAATCAGAGCTGTCCGTTGGCCACCGTCGGTAGACTGTACAATCTGGTCAATAGGCTTTTGCTCAGAACTGGTTTTCATTTTCAAAATTTCCAGGTCTGTGCGTACTAACGACTCGTTGTTATCATTGTATTTGCGAAAGTGATACTCCAAGTTTCCAACCCTAGCCACGAGCTGTCTATAAGAACCTGCAAGTGAGAATTCTCTCACTCTTCGAGACATATTGAATGGATCCAAGCCGTCTCTGGCCATTACATCCACATACACTTGTCTGAGTTTCACATTTTCGGGATATATCACATCAAATCCGGGAGTCGGCAGAACAACATCGTGGATAGTGAACTTCTTCTCCCTGACTTCATCTTCTGTCACTGGACGTGCTCTGAGAAAGACATCTTTCTTGACATCTTGTTCAAACACATCTCCATCCGAGTCTATCAAGTCAGCGTCAGAGGTTTCATCCTTGTCTTTCAGTACGAGGTCCCCCGGTACAACTCTAAGCCCAAAGAGCATGATACGCTCTGATGCAACGACGTTCCATACATAGGACTGGTACGCATGGCCATACATGAGACGCAGATTTCTCGGAATACCCATTATCGCATTGAAATACGCATTTGGCGAGTACCCTTCGGAAGAATCTCTCTCGGCTTTTTCTAGTCTGCTCAAGATAGAGAACTCGGCGCTGCAGTTGCGGGGCATCTTTTTCAGTGCCTTTGATGGGTCCTTGGTTTCTTTCCAGATCTTTCTTGCTGCCACTGAACTGGGAACAACAACTTCCTGTTCACTGAGAATCAACTCCGCTGCCTCCTTCCATTTCCCCTGCAAAATTTCTTTTCCAACCTGGTGGGTTGACACGGAGAACGTCCCGAATCTCTGCATTCCAAAGTAGTTTATAAAGCCGTTGGTGCTCAATGACGTTGCAATGTCCTCGACCGACTTCTCAACAGACAATGTGGGATCCACACAACTGACGTCCTTTATTGTGATTATGAACTCGTTTCCAAGCAAATCTCCCAGATGCAAAGGAACGTTGCTGTATGAGAAGCCTCCTATCCTAATACCCCTCAGCACCTTGTTAATGCTATTAACCCTCTCTACGGATAGTTTCTCGAGAGACGCCTTTTGAACCGTTACACCACGTCTATCCTTGGTTCCGGCATACTTGATCCTCCTAACTGGCACATTCAGCAATTTGGCCAGCAAGCCCGCTACCTCCATTGTCTCTTTATTCTCCTTGTAGATGGCGAAATGAAGAAACTCCCCTCTCTCTCCTAAGTTGTGGTCCAGCTTCACCCGAGGAGCTCTGTCTCTTTTTCTGGACCCACTTCTTGCATGCAAGGCCATCTGAAACCTGTTTTCCGCTGTTGTTACAGCCTCGATCTTATTGCTGAACACTTCTCTGAGCAGCTTATGAATTTGAGTACGCTCTTCTTTACTGGGGAATTGTTTTTCTGTGGTGACGGTTGAGTCTCCATCAAAAAGCTGAATGACTCTGGCGGTATCTTTCTCACCAAAAACTTTCACAAGCTTGTCCCTCTCTTGCTCCTGTATGCGGTATTTGGATCCTGTGCTTTCGACCGGAGTCTCTTGTTGCTGTGATTCGGTTTTCTTGGTACTTTCAGTGATCTCCTCGTCAAATCCTTCATCACAAAGATGCACTACATGGCCCGCGGTATCAATCTCATTAACCAGAAAGTCGCTGTATCTCTGCTTCATGATTCCTGTGATTCTTCCTGGACCTTTGTAGAGATGTTCTGTGATTCCAACCAGCTCCTCTGTGATTCCTGGAGAGGACCAGCCAGAGGTTCCTCGGCCTCCGAGTAGGGTGGTTTCTGGTACAGCTTTCTTGCGACTGCACTGCTCGCTCTCTTCATCCAGGTGTCTCTTCTCAGCTGTCATTGTGTATCACGTGAGCGAGACCGAAGTAGTATAATGACTGTTACTATCTGTGAGAAAGGTTTGAGATCTACGCTAGAGTGCAAGCATAAAAAGTGAAAAAAGATTATCATATTATACAGGCTTTTTGCACCGCCACCGCTGTGTTTGTGTGGCGGTGCGTACATTATGAATGTATGAAAAAAAAAAAAAAAAAATTAAAGAAAAAAAACGCGTTAAAGCGTAAAAGCATAGCAGATACAAAGAAAAAAAATCGAACTACATCTTTGTCCTCCAGAATCAAATAGGGGAAACTCCAAAAAGAAGAAGCATTGTGGCTTCTCAAAGCAGTCCATAGCTGTCTTCTATCTGGAGCTTGGGTTGTGGACTTTTTCCGCTGGAAAACAGCTCCCCAATAGCATGGGAACCGCGGAATCGGGAGATGGCAACTGGGAGATCCATGAGGTGTCACGGAAACAGACGGAGCCCACCCAGGTAACCCAGCCTACACAACCCAGCATTGTCAACCCGCGTATCGATATTGTTGCTGAGGATATGCTGAAATCGGGGGTTCTCTGTCGCTTGATCTGTACTACGGATTCCGACATTCATGGCGGAAATGCGTACATCGATGTGAAGAGCAAAGGGGATGCCGGTTTGGAGGCTAAAGAGGAGTGGGTATTTGGCCGTAGAGCCGAATCGTGTGACTATGCGCTGAAGACAAACAGCAACCGGATCAGCAACAAGCACTTCAAGCTGTGGATGATAATGAGAAGCGCAGGAAACGGCAGAACAACGAGCCCTGGAGGCCAGAAGTCTGGCAATATGGAGAATAACATCATGGTCCAGGACATCTCTACCAACGGGACATGGATCAACGGAACCAAGCTCATCAAGGGAACCAACTACATTCTGACACAGGGAGACGAGATAAGCATTGGCGTTGGGATTGCTGCAGATGTCATTCGGTTTGTGGTTCATTTTCCTAAGTGGAAGCAGGGCGACGATGGAGTGGGAGAAGTGGCCAGCAACGCTTCGAGCACTGGGATACATGGAGACTTCATAATAAGAGACGAGATTGTCGGATCTGGGGCGTTTGCAACAGTAAAAAAAGCCATTGAACGGTCGAGTGGCGAGACGTTCGCAGTCAAGATCATATCAAAGAAAAAGGCTCTGACCGGGGGGTTGGACGGAGTCACACGCGAGCTGGAGATTTTGCAGAGACTGAGCCATCCGGGAATAGTAAGGCTGAAGGCGTTCTATGAGGACGCGGACTACTACTACCTAGTGATGGAGTTTATCGCCGGGGGCGACTTGATGGACTTTGTTGCCTCATATGGATCGGTAGGAGAGGCTGCCGGAAAAGAAATAGCAAGACAGGTGCTTGTTGCGATGGAGTATATACACTCAAAGGGAATATCGCATCGGGATCTAAAGCCTGATAACATCCTCATCGCGCAGGACGACCCTGTCACGGTGAAGATCACTGATTTTGGACTAGCCAAGGGCCAAGATAAGGTGAGCATGATGAAGACATTTTGCGGCACGCTAGCGTATCTTGCTCCGGAGGTGATTACAGGAAAATATGGTGTGAAGCTCGGCTTGAAAAAGCGACGATACCTTGGGAATGGCCGCGTCTCAGATGACTCGTACTCAAATAAAGTTGACATGTGGTCCATTGGGTGTTTGATATTTGTGATTCTTACCGCACATTTACCTTTCAGTGGATCAACACAAGACTCGCTGTTCAAAAATATCACTAACGGGAACTACCACGAGTCTCTTTTGAAGGAGAACGGGGTATCTCTAGAAGGACGGGACTTTTTGAGCCGACTGTTGGAAGTGGACGTTTCGCTGAGACTGGATGCGCGTGATGCCCTCAGTCATCCCTGGATAGGAGGAATCTCTCACAAAGACTCACAAGTCAGTCTTTCGCAGAGCCAATCACACCAACAGAGACAATCCCAGGGCTCTCTCTCTATGGCAGAGCCCCCCCTCACCAGTATGGACCGCCCCGAGAACACTTCCTCCGTCTTCAAGGTGCCACAGATTCCTAAGTCGACGCAGAGGCCTCTTGCCGGCCCAGATCAGTTCGAAACCGCTGAGATCACCACTGCATCTTCTGCGAAGAACTCGACTCTGTCTCAGGTCCACGGAAGCGTCCAGTCCAGTATCACCACTCTGCAGCAGTCGCCGCTTGAGTCGCTTCCATACAGCCAGAATGTGCCTGTAGGAACGTTTCTGACACTGAACATGCTCCCAACGTCTCCGGAAGACACGTCGAGTTCGTATAGAAGAGTCATCTATGTGAAGCAAGGTCAGCAGCTGTTTTACATAGGTAGACTGGACTACTTAGACCACACTATCTCCGATGAAAGAATATCCAAAACACACGCATTGCTGATGAAAAAGAGACACCCCATCACAACGGCGTCGTCTATATTCGAGTCTCCTGCTATGGGATTGGAAGACATATGGCTACTTGATTTCAGCACTAATGGATGCTACGTGAACGGGAAAAAGCTGAAACGGGGAAATAAGGCCAAGATCTATAACGGTGATGTCATCAGCTTGTTTATAGACAAACAACGAGACCAAAGACTGGACTACAAGGTGGTGATCAACGATAACACAGGTCTTTTCAGAGGAGCTGAACGAGAGTCTGCTGACGTAATTGCTGAGTCACAGGACGAAGCAGATCTGAAGCTCATACGTTTCAAAAGAAAGGCGGTGTCGGGGGCTACGGTTGGGCCAAATAACGAGAATATTGCTAAAAAGCAAAAATTGATGGCGCTCCATAGTGATGGATCTAACAATGGTAAGAAATCAAAACGAGTGGACCTTAATAACTGTTAGAGGCTGGAGTTAGTTGTATAGAGAATGAAAGCCAATGTGATAACTAGAGTTATCGGCAATGATGATGATAATAATAAGAGTAATAATAAAAAAAACCGGAACATAATAGAAGTACTAAGATAGAACAAATTGGCTATTTCAACCAGGATGAAAAGAGGATGAGAACTATGCTGCTTTGGCCAACCCAACAGCTTCCTTTCCAAGATCATAAACAGAGTAGTATTTTCTGAGGAAAGCATCACCCACAATTGCTAGCGGACCGATTGGAGCAGGAAGATCCATAGGAGTGAAGGCTGAAATACATGATCCAGAAACTTCCAGGGTGTAGTCATAAGGAGAGATAGAGAAATTGTAGCCGTCAAAGTTGAAAGTCAGATCTGGAAGGGCATCTCTCTTTGCGCAGTCGATAGTGTACTGGCCGGACCAGGACTTTTCGGCGCCGATCTGGGAGTTCAGGATCTCAGCCAGTTGTGATGGTAGGGCAATCAGAGACGTTCCAGTATCAATGGCAGCCCCGTATCCTTCTAGAGGGGCGTACTCATCTCCGAGAGCGATTCCGTCGAACTTGACCTCCCAGTAAGCCTTTCTTCTAACAGGAAGCCAGGTGATCTTTCCTTCGTACTTGGAGTCGTCTATTCCACCAAATGTGGCTTCTCCGCCATCCTGTTCGGACTTGGAGGTGTCACCAAGGTAGAACGCAAACTGCGGCTTGTCTAGTAAGCCCAGCTCCACAGCGTTGTAAATTGGTGGCACAATCTTGTTGACAGAGATGGTATCAAAGGCAAGACCAAGAATACCGTCGAACTTACCAAACGCAAACGCCAGTCCCGGCTCGCTGGTGGCCTCTGTGAAGTCCTGCTTTGGAATTACAAGGTCGCCCAGAGTCAGCGTGTCCTGTGAAACGTACCCGTCCAGAGAGCCCGATCCGTACTTGATGGAGAATTCACTTCCGTTGGCCTTGTAGGTAGAGGACTGTTCGTGGTCGTACTTTGTGTGCAGGTAGCAGGCCAGGGACGAACACTCGGAGCCAGGGACCCACAGATTCGACGAGCCAGTGTCTAGAATGACCTTGAAGGATTGGGCGGGGGTTCCTAGCTCGATTTCTGTGAAATACTGCGCATTCATGTAGTTAGTGAGCGGGGTGTCGTGCCCGGCAGCAAAGGCAGCCTCGGTGGTATCGGCAACCGCATCCGCCTCTATGAAGGGAACAAAAGCCACCTGCTGGGCCTGAGCTGCGTGCTTCTTGAAGCCGTCGATATACTTGTTCTTCAATGAGTCCACGTAGTCGCCAAAGCTCACATCCTTGTAGGTATCCGAGACCGCGTGCTTCTTGAGCGCAGCGCGGTGGACCTTGGCATCGGCACCGGCAAGCAGCGCAATGGCTACAGAGGCCAGAACAGAAAGCGAGAGTTGCATAGCGCTTCTAGAGGTGAACTGTCTTCAACTATTGTCTGCTTTGAAGAAGGGGCAGCTGAGGGGCGATTTTGACCGTTCTTTGTTATTTGCCGGAGTCTCCCACTCTGAAATAAAGCTTGGCCGCGTCTTTTGGGGTGCACGGGTTAGTTAGTAGCGTCAATATAGCCTCGTATCGTGCTATCTTGTTGCTGATATCTGTATAAACTTCTTCTCTACTCTCTCAGTAGTTTATCCCCCTCCTTTTTTGTCTCTCTAGTATGTTTCCGTTTGCCACCCACTGAAACTATCAAAATAGAACGTCGTGTGCCGCCCAGCCTAATTACCCAATCGGGATCGTATTGCTTGCCTCTTCAGACCTGTCATTCTCCTTAAAAAATAAGATTGGTTAATTTGCGCACTGACGTAAGCCCCGACCAGATTAGGAAGGAGCCTTCTACTGATAAAGAGTTTGTTGGGCTTGTGCATGTTGATTGTTTGCTTGTCAAAGGAAAAATAAAGTTTAAGTGATAAGGGAAAGCAAAATAAATCTCTAATTGATGGAGCCATAACTCAGCACGCCTTCGGCAAAATTGAGCTTGGGCTTTGCTTCGCTGTCACTGTCGGCAGCTGTCTCGGCTCCGCTGCGGATCGAGTCTGTTCCAAAAACATCCTCGTCCCCAGCCACACCGTTATTATCAGCAGTTCCTAGTACCGGTTTCTCTATCTCGTCGTTTGGTGTCGTCGAAGTGCTGAGTCTGCTCATGCGGAGACTGTTCCTGGTTCTGGACAGCAGAAGATCTCTTATGACGTGGCCGTGTTTTCCAAGAGACCCTGTAGGCGTAGTAGTGCTTACCTGACCGGAGGAAGTTGTGTGCTGGGTCACGCTAGACCCTGTCTGTGCCGGAGCGTCGGCTCCACTGGCCTTGTCGGCGTTGGCTCCCATGTAATCATCGAGAAGAAAGTCGATTGGAGAGAGCGGAGTCAACTCACTCAATTTCCGTGCATGGGTAGGTGACAACGGTGTCTTGAAATTGATTGGTGACGACGAATATTGGCTCAGTGGGTTCTGTATCAAGATGGGTGAACGGTTTCTGACGAGTTTCGCGTAGTCGTCAATCATAATGGGCTTGTTGCTCACTACGGAATTGCCGCTGTCTCTCAGACTTGACTGGTAGCTCCCGACGTCTTGCGGATTCCGATACCTCTTGTAATCATAAGTGTACCATTGCAGCAACAGATAGCAATCAAGCATTATCGTAACAATTGCATCACCCACAAAATACGATTCGGATTTCCAAAAGTCTCTAGATGTCTTTCTCCCGACTAGAGCAGGTTTGGAAGTCACCAATGAAACCAGGTAGAACAGGTTTCCCATAAGTGCGCAAAATATAAATAGCGTAGATAGCCCCCTAGTGGTTTCCCGCTTGCGGTTTTCAAGGATCTGCGGGATCCGGGAACTCATGTAAAAAGCTGTAGAGCTCCAGGAAAGCCCCATGCCAATCTGATGAGGAGTTAACGATAACAACAGGTGAATAATCTTCACTATAGCCGCATTATTAGTCTCCCCCTTCTTGAGCGGAGCATGGAAATTGGGACTGATTGGAAATCCCTTGACTTTATTGATCCCAAGAATAAGGGTCGAGCTCACAAGTGTGCGAAATCCACTGCCGCCCTTCTTGAGCACCGGACTATAGTTTGTGACAGCTGCCTCAGATGACTGCTCAGTCGCGCAGACCCCCTCTGATGGTCCATCCTGTGGATCGTCTTCCGCTCCTTCAAACTCGTCAGGACCCTTGTCGATTTCATTTGATTTCTGGTGATGTCCAAGAAGAGATTCACTCAGCATGGATCGTGGGCTCCTTATCTGCTTTAATTTCTGGCTTCTTTTCCTATGGAAAAAGCGAGAGTCTGGGTTGTAGTAGAGTCGGCTGTAATAGTAAAACTGGCCTGCCAAAATAATATCAATCGTCAAATAGTAGAAGCTCAGCAGTGTTTGAAATGCCATTACATCGGTCATTATACCCCCGGCAAGACTAAGGAAGTCTCCTGTAAACCAGCAAAGAAGAAACGTTAGCGAAAGTCCTTCAACAGACTTTGAGGAATAATTTCTGATCACCTGTGGCAACTGTGCAAACAGGCATGCAGTGATGGACAGATACCCTGAGTACTTGGAAACAGGCTCCAGATATCTGATGAGTCTTTTTCGCGTAAGGTCTATCTCGCACTCTCCAATCAGTATGTACAATATTCTAACAAAAAAATCTAACTTTTGACAGAACCCTTCATCAGGAGCACTGGATGTGGGGGCTGCTAACGATGTTGAAGTGGCACTTATGAGATCCATGGTTTCCGTAATATGAACACCACCCCTCTTCAAAAGAGGCGGTTTGTCCATCTTTTCTGTTCTCTCTTCTGCTAATTCAAAGCAACGTTGGCATGGATCAACTGGGTATGCATGCAGGTATATGACCCTGTTTCGAGTTCCCTCGCAGCGGAAACGCTATAACAAATGGAGTATCAAGTGAAGCAAGACTCGTGTACAGTGGTATAGTGCTGTTTCTGTCTTTGAATAGGCCAGCTCAGTAAGACACTTTCGAGTATTGTATCTGTCAAACGCATTCGCGTGGCTCTCCCACTTATATGAACAGCCCTGGGTATTTACTTGCAGCGTTGGGCGTGTTCCTGGGCAACAGCTTCAAAGTATATTCCCAAGTTTATCAGCTGCTTTCGATCACTGTGACAAGCCCTCTCGAATCTTCAAATAGCGCCTAAGATGAAACCAACCTGATCCTTTCTTCGGTACGTACCTTTTTTTTCCCATCTTCTTTCAAGATCCCAACCCACTCCTGATTGCACTACATCCTTACATCAGATGCAGCCACTATTCTTTTTTTTTTTCTGCCCAGGCATAGATAGCAATTCATGCTAGCTAAAGGAGGGAGGTGTAGATCTGTAGAAGAAAGATTACCTAAGCCACTAGCCTATAACCTTCCTATGAGCTACGTTGATAGCTGTAGAATTCCTCACCCCAGAAACATAAGATGCCCTTCAGCCGGCCATTCAAGAACACCCTGCTCACCCGAACGCTCGATCCTCTTCCAAACACCTGCTCAGTAACCTGTTTTAGCTGCTCAAGATCTGAGTTTCTTGGTAAAAAAAGCACTATTTTTGAGCATATCTGGAGAATGCTTCTTAGAAGCTTGTCCAAGGGAAGAGGCTGCAATTGGAGCAGGTCTGTATTCTCACTTTTTGTATATTCAGGGCCACCCCATGGTGGTGATGCAAAAACCAGATCCACCGGCAGGGACTGTAGTCGTTTGACAACTGATTGGGTCTTTTCTTGAGCTGGTTGATCTATTGCTGTTCCGTCCAGCGAGTATTTCCAATCGCACCGAATCAGCTCATAGGTTCTTCCCATAGATTCCAGATGTGATTTATCAAAGTACACTTGTAAATTATTCAGAGTACAGGCAAGATTCACTTCGTTATAATCGATGCATATACACTGTTCGAAATGTTTGACGAACTGGATGCTGTTTCCTCCTCCTCCTGAGAAGAGATCAACCACCGTTTTCGTGTCCGGGTAGCAATGTTTAACGAACTTAGCGACATATATAGAGATCTCTTCTGGAGTCACGCTGAACCAGAGTTCTCGAGTGAGTTTGATTCCGTCATCAAACCTATGGAAAAGTTTATATCTGTTTCTCCAGTACTTTTTGAGGTCATTCGGAATCACTTCGGCGCTATTCAGAATGCTGCTGTTTTCCTCAAAATCTGATCCTTCTGTCTCATCTTCAGAGGATGTCATCATACTGCTCTGCCTGGTCCTGTGCTGTTGTCTATTCGTTTGAGCCATCCGATCTTAGATTAGCTCCATAATATGCAAGCTTGGAATAAAAATTCCATGATGATCATCTCTGCACCAGAGTTGTTTTTTTCTACAACTAGGAAAAAAGGCTTAATAGATCTATCTAACTTGACGGGTGCATCTAACTAATGAGCTTTCTTACTATCCTTCAAAGCTGGGGGATCCCTCTTTGTACATCTAATGAGCCAAAGATATGTTAGGGGTCCAGTCTGTGGAGTGGACAACTGCCATTCTACTTTATGGGCAAGAGTCAACGGTCAAAGTGTCTGCCAATTTGGGCATGTGAACGATGCAGATATCGAAATCAACGATGATGATGATCAGATGGAATCACAAGGAGGGGTAACCCGAAGGCTGAGGAACGTGGAGGGGCTTACAGATACACAGTCACAGAGAACTTGGAATCGGCAGCTGCTGAGAGAAACTACGAGGGAGTATGCTCATGGATTGGAGCTGAAAAAGGTTATGTTTCGATGCTTTCAAGCTGTTCTCATGAAGCAAATGGTATCTCTAAAAACCCATTTTGGCCTATCTGCAAGATATGAGACAGCTGTGAAATACTACTGGGCGTTGTACCTGATGAAGAACCATGGTGGGGGCTCGAGCAGAACCGCGCGAATGCCAACCCCCACTGATTTACTCCTATTGTGCTATCTGGGGGTGCTGTATCTACGTGTGCCGATATACATGAGCGATATTTGGAAGCTGGCAAGCACAGGAAGGGTTCCCTTTTTGCGGTCAGAGAACGTGTTGCCAGCAGAATTGAGACTTAGACTTCCGGTACATGTGTTGAGGTTTTTCCATGGCCATGGAGACGCGAAAGATGACTACCATTTGAAGTTTCAACGACTTTGTGACAGTTTGGGACTCAACAATAGTCTGTCGCAGAAGCTTAATTACTTCCCGCTACTGACCAAGATTGTTTTGAAACTGCGGCTTCCGTTGGAGATTATAAGCATGGCTCAGACTCTGATTCACAAGCGAGACATCGACATGGACATTTTCGGGCCTAAGGGCAGCTGTGTCTCGTTTTCCAGCAGCGGCTATGGTCATCCGGAGCTGAAGCTAGTAGGCATTATTATATCTGTGAGTTGCCTATATTTTCATGAGATGCCGCTGAAATACGAAAACTGGAAGACCGTTTTCGAGCGAGAGAGAAAGCAGTCACTCAGCAGCTGCCATGATATCGGCCCTGTGCACAACATGGTTGTGAATGAGTCCTCTTTCGAATCGCTGAAGGGCTGGACACAGTCACAGACAGAGGCCTATCTGTCGTATTTCCAAAAATGCCTGCTGCCAGACATTTCCAAGAACAACATTGTTGACGTGCTAGCAGGAAATCGACACGTGAAATTGGCAACCGCCAATCGATTGTTCGATATCTTCGACATTGACGAGGAAGACCTTAAGTATCCAGATGACTGCAGTCTCGACGACTGGAAAAGCAAGCTTGTGACAGCCTACACAGAACTGTACAGAGACGAAGATGAGCTGCTTACAGACGGTCCAACTGGATCCAAAGATCGCCGCGTCCTTCAAAATCCGCAGGCTGTCCTGGACGAACTGCTAGACACCCTGGTTGACCAGTTCCGAAACGAATACGCACTCAAGCTGCCCGTTTTCCGAACCCTGATATCTTGGGCTCTATCTGAGGTGTGCAGTGTCGGTATCTCCACTATGTGAGTTTTTTTTTCGGTCTTATCTGCTGCATGCTACTTGGTTTTTGGGGCGCTGCAGCTCAAACCTGGACCGTCGTCGCTGCTCAGGTGATGGCGCTCCGTTATCCCTGTTGCTGGCTATCATTCAGTTTCTTCCAAAACGTAATAGCAAGGGGGCAGCCTCCATGACGTCACTCTATGCTCCAAAACCATCACCAAACAAACCGACTTTCAGCACCTGATAAGGGTCCCGAATTGAACCCTGAAAAAGAGTCGCCTTACTATCAAACATTAGGCTCCCGCGCAAGAACACCGCGTTGCAGCTCGGCTTGTGTGTACCACCCGAAATTCGGAAAAAATACCATAATGCAGATAACACTGCCAAGATCCAAAACAATTGCGATACGGCTGTGTGAAGGGAAATGCCGTAGAACTCTTCCAAGAACAGGAGCAGCAACAGAATCAGCAGAAAATCCGAGCAATATGCGGCAGCAGATGGGGAGGAACAGCTTTTCTCGATTCCACACGGCTTTGAAATGTTGCTGACCTACGGGGACAGAGTAATAGGAACTGCATATGATTTTTTTGATATCTCTGAAATGCCGTGGATTTGATTAGGGTTTGCTGCCAATCATTAGCGTACCCCTCAGTCGGGGTAGCCTGTTGCCATATATAATACTGTGGAAATCTGGGAAGAAAACGGTGCGTCCTGTTGTTGGTGCAGGTAAAGATCAGTGGAACTGGTAAAGATGTCTGAAGAGATTTCCAACGATACGGATGTCGAAAAGAGGCCTAGGGCTCCTAAATCACAGTCTCTGCTTTCGGTCCACACATACGAATATGCGCTGGACGTCCAAAAATCCAACCCCTATTCCAGGGCTGGTGGGACCCCAACTGCGCTCGCTGATGGCCATCAGCTGAAAAAAGGTCTGGATCCAAGACACATCACTATGATTGCTATTGGAGGTGCACTGGGAACAGGACTTCTTATTGGAACGTCGTCATCTTTGAGTGCTTCGGGACCCGCAGGTGTTTTGATCTCCTACTCTCTAGTTGGACTTGTTGTCTACTTTGTCATGTGTGCTTTGGGTGAGATGGCGAGTTTCGTCCCATTACCGGAAGGTTTCGCTGGATATGCCAAGAGATATTGTGACGAGTCGCTGGGTTTCGCCGTTGGAATCTCGTATCTGTGCAAGTATCTTATTGTGGCACCGAATCAGCTTGTTGCAGGTGCGTTGGTCATGCAGTATTGGGTCTCACCAGAAAGGGTGAACCCTGGTGTCTGGGTAGCCATTCTGCTAGTTGTTGTGGTCGTGATCAATTACTTTGGAGTGCGCTTCTTCGGAGAGTTTGAGTTTTGGCTCTCTTCTCTGAAAGTTTTGACTGTCCTGGGACTGATTATCCTACTGCTCTGCATTATGTTAGGAGGTTCTCCTACTCACGACAGAATTGGGTTTAGATACTGGCATCATCCAGGAGCGTTTGCTCCGTATTCTGGAATTGAACCACCTTCAAAAGCCAAGTTTGTTTCCTTCTGGTCTGTGATGGTGACGGCTGTTTTTGCTTATCTGGGTACAGAGCTGGTTGGAATCACATTTGGAGAGGCCAAAAACCCAAGACATGCCATCAAGAGAGCTATCAAGCTGACATTTTATCGTATTCTGATTTTCTACGTCCTATCGGTGTTTCTTTTGGGATGTTGTGTTGCGTACAATGATCCTGCTCTGATGAAGGCTAAGAAGGCCTCTACATCCGCAACTGCCTCGCCTTTTGTCGTTGCTATCACGAATGCCAAAATATCAGGATTGCCCCATTTGGTGAACGCTTGCATTTTGATCTTCATTTTCTCCGCCACCAACTCGGATCTCTACATTGCCACCAGAAACGTGTACGCTCTTTCTGCGAACGGGATGTTCCCTAAGTTCTTTTCCAAGACGAACAAGAACGGAGTTCCAATTTATGCTCTCATGTTTGCCTCTCTGTTCTGCTTGTTGGCGTTTATGGTTTGCTCTTCAGCGTCGAGTACAGTGTTCAACTATTTTGTGAACGTTGTTTCCATCTTTGGTTTGCTGACCTGGATATCGATCTTAGTCACCTACATCTACTTTGTCAGAGCCGTCAAGGCACAGGGCTATGACAGAAAGAAGTTTGTCTACTATGCTCCATTGCAGCCATATGGGACGTGGTTTGCGTTATTTATGTGCTGTCTGATTTCGCTGATCAAGTCATTCACAGTATTTATTGGCGAGTTCGCGTACAAGACGTTCATTACATCGTATATTGGGATTCCTGTGTTTCTGATTGCACTATTTGGACACAAGATTATCAAGAAGACCAAGACTGTGAAGCCTGAAGAGGCAGATCTCGTCACCTACAAGGATATGGTTGATGCTGAGGAGCAGGAGTACTTGCTGCTGGCCCAGCAAAGGAGGGAGCAAAGAGGAGGAAGAAAGACTGCTGGCTGGTGGTACGACCACTCGCTTGGATATTTGTTCTGAGAGTAGCGGCGGCGGACTGTGATTTTTTTTTGTCCCCGGTAGCGGCGCCGGAAACAGGCTACCGGTGCGTTTACGTGCGCGACCCGGATTCCGGGGGAGATATTAAGCGACATATATTGTATCCCTAGTCAATCAAGCTAAATTCTTTCCGACAAAGAAAAAAAAAAGATCATAAACTGTGAGTAATAAAAGAGTGTACACACACAAAGAGGCCTCTCAGACGTTCAGAAGACGACACCGTTCAACAAGCGTGAGATTCAGCAACAAAAATGGTGATGAGCAGCGTTCTTTTGGCGCGTCGTGCCGCGGGTCAGGCCGCAGGGATGAGATCTGCTTCAGCACGGCTGTTCTCGCAGACGGCCAGAAGTATGGGGAAGCTCAAAGTGAAGGGCCCGATTGTGGAACTGGACGGTGACGAGATGACCCGGATCATCTGGGACATCATCAAGAAGAAGCTGATTCTGCCGTATCTTGATGTGGATCTCAAGTACTACGACTTGAGCATCCAGTCGAGAGACAAAACCAACGATCAGATCACCATTGACGCGGCCAATGCCATCAAGAAGTACGGTGTCGGGGTCAAGTGTGCCACGATAACCCCGGACGAGGCCCGCGTAGAGGAGTTTGGCCTCAAGAAGATGTGGGTGTCGCCCAACGGAACGATCAGAAACATCCTGGGAGGAACGGTCTTCAGAGAGCCGATTGTCATTGCTGGACGCGGTCCAGGAGACATAGAGATTCCCCGGCTGGTTCCCGGCTGGGAGAAGCCGATCATCATCGGCAGACATGCCCACGGCGACCAGTACAAGGCCACCGACCTGGTGGTTCCCGGGGCCGGGAAGCTGGAACTGACGTACACTCCTGCCGACGGCGGCGAGGTGCAGACGTTCAAGGTTTTCGACTACAAGGGGCCCGGCATAGGCCTGGCGATGTACAACACCGACGAGTCGATCGTCGGGTTTGCCCATGCGTCGTTCAAGATGGCATTGAACAGAGGACTGCCGCTCTATCTGTCGACCAAGAACACGATCCTCAAGAAGTACGACGGCAGATTCAAGGACATCTTCAACGAGATCTACGAGTCCACCTACAAGGCTGACTTCGAGTCGAAGGGAATCTGGTACGAACACCGCCTGATCGATGACATGGTGGCGCAGATGATCAAGTCCAAAGGTGGATTCGTCCTTGCTCTGAAGAACTACGACGGGGACGTTCAGTCAGACATTGTCGCCCAGGGCTTTGGCTCTCTCGGCTTGATGACCTCCGTGCTCATGACTCCCGACGGCAAGGCCTTTGAGTCTGAGGCTGCTCATGGAACCGTCACAAGACACTACAGACAACACCAGCAGGGTAAAGAGACCTCCACCAACTCGATTGCATCCATTTTTGCTTGGACTAGAGGAATCGCTCAAAGAGGAAGACTCGATGGTACTCCAGAGATTGTTGAGTTTGCAAATACTCTGGAGAATGCTGTTCTTGACACTGTATCCAAGGATGCTCTCATGACCAAGGATCTGGCTTTGTTGATCAACAAGAAGGACTACGTCTCCACAACGGGCTTCCTCGATGCTGTTTCTCGCAGACTGGCTGATTCCATCAAACTTTGAATAGGACTTCTTCATTGTATTTCATTCATTATGGTAATGTTGTAGAATTTATCAAATAAAATAAAATAAAAATTTAAATAAATAAACATAAACACTACTTGTCATCATCATTATTGATCTTGTTCTGTTCTTCTGAATTCTCAAGCAGTTGCCATAGCAACCCCATTGAATAATATGTAACCAAAGCAAGACCTGAAACCTTCAAGAACGGGACAGCAAGAACCCTGTAGAAATAGGAATGTGGGTTATATTGTGGTTCCGGTTTCTGCTGCTGGTTCAATCGGTAAAATGAGCTACCAAAGCCTCTTGTCGATGGATGGTGTTGCAAAACCCTCGTATACCGGATACTTCGTGACAATTGGTACATTGAGCCAGTTATGATAGATTAATAGATAACAGCCGTCGTAATAGAGCAAAATGTTATGTCTAAGAGATGAAAGTGAATATAAATTTTATCAAGTTATCTTTTAATATCTATATTTTTTGAATTTTTATCTTTTTCGAATTAAGAATAGAATTAGTACATACTCGATTTGTGCCAAAACATGAAGGAAATCTAGTATATATTGATAACTGATGGATTTCAAGACATACCTAGTTATCACAGTAGGGTAAGTGATTATTCAGGACCGTTATCGGGCTCTTGAGTATCCGAAGAGTCATCTTTAAACGGTACATCTACCATTTTGATGTTATTATCCAGTAATCCAGTAACTGGGATAACTGGAAACGCGTCGTACTTTGATCCACCAGACAACTGAGGCTGGAGCGTTCTAGAGGTCAGCTTCGTACTGGAAGGTGACGACGAGTGGAATCTAGTAGTATCAAGTCTAAAAGAAGCCATCTTTAGTATGTTTTCGTCCTCCATTATAATGCTGTTGCTGTCTGTGCTTTCTTCATCTGTAGATACTGTACAAACCCGATCCTCTAGAAAGTCCAGGCGATGACGCAAAGGTGACGATGGTACCTTTCTCGCCATAGAAATGCTGTCGTTCATGCTGATATCTGAGTCCACTGTGTTTGGGAGCTCCCACCTGACTTTCTTAGCCTGTTTGTTGGTGTTGCCGCTGCTGAGAGCCATTATATCGGACCGGTGTCGAACTAGAGACTTGGGGGTCAGCTTGTGGACCTTATGGCTAGGCCTCGTCAGAGGCGACGATGAGAGTATTCTTCCCAAAGAACCCCTGCGTCCCTTCGTATGTTGTTTGTGTGCGCTTGATGTGAGGTCAAAAGAAGGAGACAGCGGACTGTGGGTTTGGGAAGCTGCAGAGTCGGGGACTTTGGAGAAGTTCAGGACCGAATTTATATCGAAATTGAGAAGCCTGTTAAGGCACTCTGAGCAACCAGCTACAATGTCGTGTATGGATTGTCTCATCTCGGTCGCCGGGAAGATATCTGAACGGCTTGCTTCCACGGAATTGGCCAGGCATTTCAGCAAGTGGTCGTACATCGAATGGTTAACATCCGTCTGATCTAGAGCCTGGTCAAAACCAATTGAGGATTCGAACAGAATCGCTTTTTCTATGGACTCTTTCAGATGCTGCACCAGAGACTGATATTGTAAGCTGTCGTCTTCAGTCCAGGCTTCCAGTTCCCGCAGTTTGCGCAGCAGCGATGGAGAAGACTCCTTGATTATGAAATCAAGCTCGTTGGGCTCGCAGTATTCAGTCTCTAAATCCTCAATTTGCTGTCGCAGCTTGTCCAAAAGCTTGGTGCAAAGCGCCCTTATCTGGGCCAACTTGGAAATGAACTCTTCAGCGTCGGTCACATGCTCCTGCGAGCCAAACTGAGCAGTAAACGAGCGGTGGAAGTACTCCACTTGCCGCCTTTGAATCAGCAATAGCTTTCTCCTGGTTAGAAGGTTGGCTCTATGAACAATCGCATGCTGGTTGTTGCCAACTGCCTTTCTTAGCTCGTCAATGGCATCATTGAGATGGCGAGTGCACTTTCCACGTTGCGAAGCGTACCGCTGTAAAGCCCTATCAACCATACGGTCCTCCCTGCAGCGTAAGTCCTGGATCTCCTGTCTCTGTTCAGTAATCATCTTCATATACGTGCTGATGTGCCTGCTGAGACTATGCTGATTGCGCATGATTTTTGTCTTGATCTCCTTTGCCCTGTCAGCGTACTTGAGCGTGTTGAGAGTCTCATCATAGTGTTTCGAGGACGGCGAAACACACACAATCATGAGCGTCTTACAATTGCCACCTAGAGAGAACTTGAGCAGCCGGGTCAGCTTGGAGTCCCTGAACGGCACATGGTTTCTTCTTCTCGGGTCGCACAGCGCATTGATGCAGTTCCCCAGAGCAAGCAGTGATTTATTTATATTGGCTCCTTCTTGGAACCGCGCTCCTTTATTTCTGGTAGCTGATGCCCTTTCGCTTCCTGCTAAATCTATAATCGACAGCGTCGCAAACGTGTGGCTCTCGCTGACGTCTGCAACTTTGGGCTTCTTGACAAGGTTTATTTGTAACACCGCGTGTGACCTGGAAGACGCAGCGTTGGCCTCCGTGGGGGAAACAGTGCGGTTCTTGTTGCCCACAATAATCATATCCATCACTTCCTCCACGGAAGAAGGCGTTCGAAGCGACAGATTGGTGACCGAAATCCGCTGCATCTCGTCCTCTCGGAGCGCGAGGCATTTGGGCTCGGTTTCTGGGTTCATGAGGTCACGGATTGTCTCATTGTAGATTTCTAAATAGCTCAGGCTGATCTCAACCTTTTCTTTATCGCTCACCTCCGATATTCGCTCAAACAGATCCTGCATAGCCATAAATATAATCCCCGGCTCCTCTGGAGTCCCAGTGATGGTGTGAGTCTTGCCACATCCTGTAGCTCCGTATGCAAAAATCGTAGCATTGAATCCGTCCAGAATCGAATCTAAAAGAGGTCTTGTGCAACTTGTGTACACATCTCGCTGAGAAGCTTCCTGGTCAAAAAGCTTGTCAAAAACAAACCGGTGTTCTCGTATTCTACTGCTGTGACTGCCAACCCCACTAGCCCTTCTCTTGTCCTTTCCCGAGCTGGATCCCGGAAGCACGTTCTTCTCGAGTGAAACAAGAGGGTTGAGCTCCTTGGGATCAAAAATCAACATCCGATCGTCTACGGCCGTGAGAATCTTGCGGATCCCATTGTGCTGTAAAAGACGGTTCTCCGACACCGGAGCAGGGCCATGGCCAGAGATTACGCCCTTACCGCTGTCTTCACAGGGCACAAAGAGACCCAGCATCTCGTTAGATGTGAACGGTCGTATTCTGACCGCAACCGTGATGGAGGACTCTTTAGACATGATTTCTCGGGGGAAGATGCGCCACAGAGTCCCAGTGAAGCCTCGTGAAGCACAGACAACATGCGGTACACGGTTACCAGACTGAAGTAGATGCCTATTGGGAGTTGTAGAGGAAAAAGACCAACGGACAAACACAACAAAGATGTAGTTGATAGATACATTTTTTACTTATACAAATGTAAACAAGAGAGAACAGGAAAGGAGAGAAAAATATTAAGGAATCCGCGTCGGTCGGCGCGTCGTTTTGTTTACCCCCCCCCCTCTGTTCTTCGTAACCTCTACAATCTGCAACACCTACTGCAGCGGAGCATACAGGATCTGCGTCACATACTTCCTCTTATAACGCACAATACTGGCTACAGCCAGCGTGTTGTGCTTGATCGAAGTGGTGGCAAGGTGGTTGAGAACAACGTGGTTCGGAATGCTCAGAGCCCCGGAGGTGTTGTCTTTATCCGAGTTGTTGTAACTGTTGAGGATGACAGTTTCCAGGTGGGGGGGCAGCTGCGGAGGAATAAGCCACTGCTGATTGTGATTTCCATGTCTCTGGTTATTATCCAACGTCACGTAGTAGTCCTCCATTACCTTGGGATCCGTGAATATAGGCGGGATGGACGTGATGTACTCCAACGCGCTCTGGTTGAGCGTGGAGTCTTCATCATCCTCGTGATATCTGGAGTATCCATTTCCCATATCGTCGTCATCCCTTGTAAGCCCCAGTTTGGAGTCAAGCGTCCTCAACGAGACCTTCGACTTGTTGCCCTGGGCGCTGTTGAGGCTGCCAGAGGCATCGTGCTCCGACGGTATGATTTCTAGATAGTTCACAAAGTGGCCTGAGGTGTCTGTAGCTGTCGGAATGAAGTTCGATATGCGCACCTCGTTGTCCACTACAAACTTGAATCTATGAGTCCCTGGAGGAAGAGCGATCTGAACACTGAACGACCCGTCTTTCGACGAAGGGCCGTTCAGCGCAATCATCTTTCGCCAGCCAGTGAATGTTCCCATGACAAACACCTTGGAACCGCCTTCCGTCCACTTGAATACTGTGGGGACCAATATCGGCTGAGGAAGCTGTGGTACAGACAACGGCGTCTGCTGTCCTTCTTCTTCCTGTTGTTCGCGTTGCTCCTGTTGTTGTTCTCGCTGATGCTGTTCATACTGCTGCTGTGTGGTCTGCCCAATATCGTTCTCGCTGTCTATGTTCATATCGTCATCTTTATTATCGCCAGCAAACTGTTCATCGCCCAGAATCAATGTCGACTTTCTTCTGCCCTGGGGGATGCTGGAGCCTGCAGACACAGAAGATTGGTCCAAATTGATCATAGATGTAGAGTTGTCAACGCGCATGTGGCCTTCACTGTGCTGTCGCTGTAAATCCACCATGGAAACGTCTTTCACTTCGACAGCCGAGCTCCCCGCAAACGTCGAGGAGTTGTCTCCGGTCACCTCCGCGCCTGATCCGAAGCTTGATGTGGCTTTCTGATCCTCCATTGTGGATAACAGATAGCTACTGGGCTATTTGTAAGCTCCTTGAACACTGTTTTTGGTGCCCTCAAGAAGAAAACGGTGTTGACTTCTCCTTCCTTATACGTCCGCTTGTACTCCTCTCAAAAGAAAAAATAATCACGGTCTGCCAAAACGGAATGCGGCCTCCTTCAAAATTCGTAAAGAAAGATAAAGAAAGCATCCCCGACAAGTTTCACGAAGCAAGAGTACACCCGTCAAACAGCAGATTTCGTCACGCCCCCCACTAATTCACATCATGGAGCCTGAACAACAGTACAAGCTCATAGAGCAGGCGAAAAACAGCATTCTCCAACAAGTAAGTCACGTTCCACATCTGGCATCACCAAAAGCTCTCATCATATGTGGATCCGGATTGGGGGGCATCGCAGATATCCTTACAGGTGAAACTGTAAGCATTCCATACTCAAGTATCCCAGGCTTCAAAGTATCCACAGTCCCTGGCCACCGTGGTTCCCTTTTGTTTGGCCAAATCGGTGACAACAAAGTTCCTGTAGTATGTATGGTGGGACGTCTCCATTTCTATGAAGGATACTCATTCGACTCCACGACATTTCCTGTCAGGGTTGCTGCTCTGTTGGGCGTCAAATACCTGCTTGTCACCAATGCTGCTGGAGGAATCAACCCTGCCTATAAGCCAGGCGACCTTATGTTGATCAGTGACCATGTCAACTTGCCAGGGCTGGCGGGGTCCCATCCCCTTCTAGGACCCAACCTTGATAGGTTTGGTCCGCGTTTCCTGCCGCTATCGGATGCTTATGACTTTGGCCTGAGACTGAAGTTTATAACCCTTGCCGAATCAGGTCTCGATCTAGGTAGAGCCATTCATGAAGGGGTATATTTCTATGCCTCTGGGCCCACTTTTGAAACTAGAGCCGAAGTAAGACTCATCAGAACTGCGGGCGGTGACTGCGTAGGTATGAGCACTGTTCCTGAGGTTATTGTGGCTAGACACTGCGGGATGAAAGTGCTCGGACTCAGTCTGATCACTAACGCGGGTCTCGGTGAACCTCCTGTCAGTGCAATTGATGTCTTCAAAGCCAAACTAGTAAAAAATGATATTATAGATCAGTCTTCTGGAATGGCCAGTCACGATGAGGTACTGCAAAGTGCAAACGACGCCTCAGTAGACGTCCAGAAACTGGTTGCAGCTTTCATAAATGACTTGCACTGAAACTACGGATCTGCTCAAGTCTCATCTTCTACTCGTTACTTTTCCAGCAGCAGCAGCAGCAGCCGCTGCCACCCGAGACTTTTGATGAACAGCTGAATCATCAATTTCCATGCTGCTCACACCACTCAGCAGACTCTTCTGGCTGGAAGAGCTTCCATTGCGTGTAGGATTTCTGGAGCCCCGCTGAACACTACCTGATGAAGAAGACCTTGACTGGCCATTTGCAGAAGGCTGTCTTTTTGATGAACTTATGTCTTTACTCTGTTTGATCAATTCTTTGGCCTTCAGTAGCGAGTCAATCCATGAAACTGATTCGTTCATTCTAAATCCAACTCTCACGTTGGAGTTGATACCACCTTTAACAAGTGTCTTCGGATCATATGAGCTTAAAAGAATCAGTTTGTTCAGATTCGTGAGCTCTAAGATAAGATATCCTTCTTTGCGTTCTTCGTCAAAGTCGTAATCATACATGGAAACACTCTTGTTCGTCAACTTTATCTCGACAATCTTAGAGTAGAAATTCTGCGCCTGGAGCTGCGTAGACGACTGCGGGTTCTGGAGCCTGAAATCGGAATCTATCTCGTAGATAAGTAAACGTGCCATAGATGTTATAATCAAAATACAGGATTTCAGATTTCGATTCAAGTGCTGGTAGTTCTCAGTAATCATGTGATTAAGTATAGCATCATCAAGAGTTTGACCTTGAGGCACGAACTGACTTTTATGAGTCAGCTCCGACTTGAAAATGTTATCAAGCTTCAAAATGTACTCGTTGGCTATCAGCTTGCTTGTTATACCTTTTGGTACCTGTCTGTCAAGTAGAATGGGGTTAATCATCTGTTGTTGTTGCTGTAGCTTGTACTGAGAATCAGATATACTTGAGGATGAAAGCAAGTTTCTTTTGTGAGATAGCAGGTTACCTATAGCACCTGCTGCGCTCACAGCCTCGGAGCTAGGTTGCGGCAATCCAAGCATCTCACTTATCGAAAGAGCGCCATTGGATAATTTTTTTTCTTTTGATTTCTGGTTGTCTGATGATCCATCTAGACCAGATTGCTTATCAGATTTGTACGTATCAGTACCGGAACCAACTCTGGACGGTGCGTACTCAAGAGTAGTAGATAGTGGAGGAGTTCTCAAGGGCTGTGGGTTTTGTTCATTGTCCATTGGAGTAATCACGACGGACTTCGAGCTCCCCGTGGTTCTTACGGAGTGCAAAGATGGAGACGATCCTCGCGATTGTGGAGGTGTTATCGACATATCATCACCATTGACAAATTGAAGGCTATTCCTACGGTTCGCTATTTCGTCACGATTGATCAGATGGCCATTTGCATCACTCTGTGTGGTAGCTGAGGACGATGTATGCTTGGAGTGGTCTTTGTTCTTACCAACTACAGCTGGCTTCTTGGCGTTACCTAAAGAGGTGTGGGATGCGCCCGCCTTCTGTTGGCTCAGTGAAGCGGACTTAGTAGCCGCCATAAGAGCAACGTTGTTTGAATTTTGGGCTTTTATTAGCTGATCTTTGACCTCCCGGTTTTTTTCAGCAAGTCTGTTGTACAACACCTTGTTCATTAACTGGGGATTATGCTGAGCGTTTTCAATTTGCCTTTTCAGCGCGGACTGAGGCATCGAGGACATCTTACTTGTAAGCTTCTCACCAGGAGCCCGGTAATGAGGAGGGGTAGTCGTGGTAGTGGTGGCGTGGGTAAGTGCTTGAGATGAGACTGGGGCATTCAAGCGAGATTGAACTAGAGAATGAACTCGAGGGTTATAAGGCTCCAGCTTCGGGGCCTTGGCTCTCCATATGGAGTCTTTATCCGACCATCTAACTCCTTTGAACCATTCCTGCTGTTTCAAGCTGTCGATCGTGAATCTTCCTTCAGGCTTCAAAACCAAAAGATTCTTGATGATGTGCTCGATTTGAGGTGGAATGAAGAATCCTTTGGGGAATGAGTAGTCCAAAGATATGATTTTTTCAAAAGTAAGGTACTCTGTTTGACCTTTGAAAGGTGGTCTTCCCACTATAAGCTGATAAAGTATGCATCCAATGGCCCACAAATCACATTCAAATCCACATATGTTGTATTTGAGAAGTTCGGGGGAAACGTACTCGGCCGTACCGACAAACGACCCTGTCCTTGTGGAACTACTGGAGCTCTCGCCATTGGAATTGTCTTCCTCGGTGAGTCGGCCCTGGTTCTGGAGCCCGTGTTGTTCACCTGCAGTGAGAATCTTGGCTGCACCAAAATCTGTTATCATGAGCTTCCATTCGTGGTTCAAAAGAATGTTTTCAGGCTTCAAATCTCGATGAATGATTCCTCTGGAGTGAATGAACTCAACTGAATCTATTAACTGCACAATATAATATCTGCTCAAGGGCTCGCTGAGAGATCCCAGCCGTCTTATCAGAGATAACAGCTCGCCGTTCTTAGCGAAATCGATCACGAAATACAACGACTTGTCATCCTGAAACGTGTAGTAGAGAGTCACAATTCCTGGATGCTTTCCCAGAATATTGAGCGTGTCTTTCTCTATATTGACGTATTTTCTCTTGTTTTCGCGATGAATATGAGACTTGGATAGAATCTTGATTGCGTAAACCTTGCGATTGTGAATGGATATGCCCTTGAACACTTTGGAGTATGATCCCTCTCCAATACACTCCCCAAACTGGAAATCAATGGCCGACCTTTTTCGTGACATGACGAAAAGATACACAGTATGCTTTATATTCTATATGGATGAGGGCACTGTCTGTTGCAAACACTAGCTTCCAGGTCCAGCCAAAACAACGCTTCCATAAACTCAGAGTAAACTTGAATATCTATGACAGAATGCTTATCATATGAGCTGGAGATACCGGGCGGCGCTGATTCACAAGTTGAAACTAGCTGCGTAGATAATCGTGAAGCCTTTTTTGACAAAGCTGCTGTTCGATATATATCCTCTAGTTGGAGCCTTGATTGTTAGCCGCAAAGACCAAGAGCAGCTATATCAGCTTGTAAACGCCGTCTTGAGCTAATGTGGTGCTCAGGTTGCCAACGTTACAGGCGTATCTCTCTTTATTCTTTCCTTTCTCCCCATTCATACATATTTTGCAATAATCATTCTTTACTGAAAAGGACTATCAACATCATTCCATGTGAGTACGTAATATGGCACATAAAATTTCTTGACAGAGATTCTTCAACATCGTACACATACATAAGATATATACAAGTGTGTGATCTCGGTTGTTCTAGAGACCTCCTAAAAGCCTCGATATGTCGTCAATTCCATCCACCTTCAGCCCCTGGAGCTTCGACTGCACTACAGGAACAACCTGCTCTATATCAACGAGCTCTCCATCATCTTTCTCATTTCCTGTTCCCAAAAGCTTGACTCGAACTTGACCCTGCGGATACTCCTCTTTACCAAGAATCACACCCACAGGACACCCCGACTTTTCAGCAGCCTCGAATTGCTTTCTGGGGTTGGCCTTAGCCTTGTACAGGTACTCACATTCAATACCCCCCGCCCACAGTTTGGCAGCAACAGACATTCTCTCCTTCAGAAACCCGTTCCAGTCGGCACCTCCTCCAAACGCCATGATGTACACCTGTGTAGCTGTGGATCTGATCTTGTCAACATGTTGTCTCTGCTTAATCAAAGAAAAGATTCTCTCCACACCAAAAGAAACCCCAACACATGGAATCGACACCGCAGGCTTGCCCTTGGAATTTGTTCCCAAAAACATCCCCACCAGCCCATCATATCGTCCTCCAGCCGCAATAGAGCCAACTCCAACGTATTCAGAGGCATCTGCATCTTCCCCCTTTTTGGCCTTGGCCTTTTTGGCAGCGGCATCTGTAGGAGGGGCAGATTGGGCAGTCACAGCTTCATAAATGACACCAGTGTAGTAATCCAGTCCCCTGGCTAACGACATGTCGAATGTAATATATGACTCCACACCAAAGGCTTCTATATAATCTGCCAAGGTCGTTATATCCGTGATACCGGTTTTGGCTGACTCGTTAGACATCAGAAGCTCGTTGCTGCTCAGTTTCTCTAGAATCTCTCTAATCGGCCCGTTCAGCTTGACGAATTCTCCAATTTTGTCTGCCACCTCTTCAGATTGGTCCTTCTCCTCGCATATTTCCTTTTTGACAGCATCCCACGGAAGCTTATCGAGCTTGTCAACAGCAGACGATACCCTTCTAACATCCTCCTCTTTAACACCACAAACCTGGAAGATCCCATCCAAAATCTTTCTGTGGTTCAGTTTGATTTTGAAGTCGGTGATTCCCAGCTGGGTTAGTCCAGAAACAAGAATGTTCATTACCTCTGCATCAGGTACCATGGAGTCGTATGCGCCCGCTATATCAAAGTCACACTGATAAAACTCTCTCATTCTTCCCTTAGTCATTGCAGGCTGGTCTCTTCTGTACACCTTGGCAATATGATATCTCTTGATGTTAGATATCCCATTCATGGCCACGTATCTCGCAAAAGGAACAGTCAAATCGTATCTCAAAGACGTCAGCTCTCCCCCTTGGTCCTCCAGATTATAAATCAGTTTGGAGTCTTCCCCGTATTTGCCGGCCAGAATCTCTCTCAATTCAAACACGGGGGTGTCTATGGTGACACCTCCATGGGCCTTGAACAGCGAGGTCAGCTTGCTGAAGACTGCTTCACGAATCACCATGTCCTTGTCGGCCCAGTCCTTCGTGCCCTTTGGGGTCTTCAGGTTGAACCCACCGGTCTGAGATTCCTTTGGAGCCTTTCTTGGCAACCCATGTCCTGCTGAACCTGTAGACATTGCTCTTGAAATAAAACCTCTTCTTGCTATTAGTTGAGTCGGGAAGCGTATCATACACTAGAAAGCTCGTCCTGTTTCAGCAATTGAAGAAACGTAGTGAAAATGGCTTTCGTTCGACTCTAACAGCTGGTGAATTTCCACTGGGCTCAAGATACTACTTTACAAAGAGACACTTCAACACTAGCACCCATCAAACAAAGAACCACACAATTTCAAACTTTTTTTTATTCTTCTGTCTCTTCTCCAACTTTATGAAAAACAATTTTATTTCTTCCTCCCTCAAGGCGAAAAAAAAAAGAGACAATCGATCTGTTTATATAAGCGATTTCTAAGCAAACCTTTCAATGATGTAATCTTCCCCATTCTCTTGATACTCTTCTCTACTGATGAACAGACTATCAAAGTCGCCTATCGAAGAAGAGGTCAGAATGTTGGCCCCCAACCAGGCATCATATGGTCTTTCTATTGGATCTGGAGACAAGTACGTGCTGATCGTATAGTCCGAAATCAGTCTAGCTAGGTCCTGGATTATTCTGTGTTCGATGTTAGGAATATTTGTTTGCGACCCTGTAAGGACAATGTTCTTGAGAAGCTCGACATAGAGAGTGGCGGGAGCTTCGAGGTTCTTCATTGAGGTTAGAATAAGCGAACTCAGGCCCTCTGAATCTGGAGCCACACTCACCTCGGGTAGTTTCTGCGAGTAAGCGTAAGGATTGAACAAGGGTTCTGTCAGCTTGTATTGGTCGAAAGCAACGTCTTGAATGAAGTTTCCGCTCGGGAGCTGGTAGGACTTAGACTCTATCGGGGTGTGAGAGTCATAAGCCATGTAGCCTGGCTGCTGAGACGGTGCTTTCTGGTCCGGGTTCACCGGGTACAGAGAAGCATGGAGTAGACAGTTGTTGAAGTCTTTGAGGGTCTCGCTGACCTGGTACATCTGGAATGACTGACTGGTTTTGAGTCCTCTGAACCGTTTGGGAGTCAGCAGATCTGTGATGGATCTGTCAGGAAACTTGGACTGGACGTAGTTCATGGAAAATAGACTGAGGAAGTTGCCTCCAAACTTTGTAAGAGTGATGCCCTTTGAGAGGACTTTTCCGTTACTGACGGGAGTTATGCTGACGAGGTCGTCTTCGACATCCACAATGATGGACGACGCAGGTTTGGAAACAGCGTAGGATGTGCAAAGCTGGCGCTTAAGCTGGGAGAATATGGGCACCTGGAGCTCTTCGAAGGCCACTTGGCAAGCCTTGACCCTGTTTTTTTTAGTGTTCCAGGAGTTCTCTGTGACAATCAGGGGTAACTCCGACGACTCGACATTGAGCCTCGAATAGATGTACTTCCAATTCTCAGCCATGGCGTCCCAGTTATATACAACACCGTCGCTGAACATTGTGAAGATCTCGTTGGCCGGGTAGTCTTCTATGTCGTCGCCAAACACGTAGTTCCCAGACTCGGAGGACTCCCGTGAGTATACTGTTGGCAGCACGACACTGGGAGAGTCCAGCGTGGACACGCCTGCCCTTGTGGCGCAGGACGAGGAGTCTATTATCACAGAGGCGAAGTCTACGTCCATGGCTGGTTGGCGTGGGGGAATGTGGATGGTTGTTGAGGAAGAAGGACGTTTAAAGGCTGTTGTGTTTTTTTTTTTGAATTTTATTTCAATGTCTGAGAAACTGAAATATTCTAGTTGGGAAAAAACTCTACAGCAATAACACACGAGCAACAAAGAGGTAGCACAAAAGCGCCTACGTAAGCCACACAGAGGCCAGCGAACTGCGCCATGCCAGAACCAACTCCCAAGAACGAATACGATAAGCTCAAGAAGAAGCTGAAGGATGCCCTGTACAGAAAAAAAGAGCTCGACAGGCAGTTGTCGAGGCTGGAAGAGGATATATTCAACAAGGAGACCAAGTACCTCACAGAAGGGGCCACTCACGGAAACATCATCAAGGGATTCGAAGGGTTCACAAAGACGGGGTCGTCAAACTCGTCTACTAGAAGCAAGAAGATCCAGTTCACGGACGAGGACCGCATCTTCTCGCTCAGTTCCGCCACGTACGTGCGTCATCTCAAGAAGATGAGCGGGGGCCAGACAGGAGGATCGCTCAATCTTGCTGCTGTGACACTTGATGAAGACGTGTATGAGGGCGAGAGCGAAACGAATAACGGGACTCCGCGCAAGAGAAAGTGAGACAGTCTCTTGGATGTCACCGACCTACGTATGTACCCATTACTTGTGCTCCACGCTGTGAACTGGAGCGTGCTAGCTGGTGCCCGCGGTAGTAGTGGGGCCGAGCTTCTTTACACCAGACGAGATCTGCTATGCTAAGCTGTGTCAGTCACAGCACAGGTGTATTACATGCGTGCTACTTATTGTATAATAGTTTTTTCCTGCGAAAAATTTAAACTCTCTTTTGTTTAGATCAGACATATATTTACGCACTGGTATCTGAGCTCTCTGTGTGATCGCGAGCCTGTTAAAATCACGAACAATGCGTCTATCTCCACCAGAGATTTCCAGGCTACAGTCTGATCCTTTAAACGTTCGAAATATCTGCATTTTAGCCCATGTTGACCACGGAAAAACATCGCTGTCTGATTCCCTCCTGGCCTCTAATGGGATCATCTCGCAGAGAATGGCAGGAAAGGTGCGGTACCTCGACTCCAGGCCAGATGAGCAGCTCAGAGGAATCACTATGGAATCCTCTGCTATCTCTCTGTACTTCAAGACAGTCAAGCTGAAGTCGTCCGACGAAAACACCGCTGCCGAGCCTCTCGTTTCTGAGTATCTTATTAATCTGATCGACTCTCCAGGACACATCGACTTCTCGTCAGAAGTGAGCACAGCTTCAAGACTTTGTGACGGAGCTGTTGTACTGGTAGACGTTGTCGAAGGTGTATGCTCGCAGACCATCACCGTTTTGAGACAGGCGTGGGTAGACAAGCTGGTTCCAGTCTTATTCCTCAACAAGATTGACAGACTCATTATAGAGCTCCAGATGACCACTTCTGAGGCGTACTTGCATCTCTCACGACTCATTGAGCAGGTGAACTCTGTCATTGGATCCTTTTTTGCGGGGGAGAGAATGCAGGATGATATGTTGTGGAGAGAAAGAGCAGAGAAGGGAGCAGTGGAAGAGTTTGTCGAAAGAGATGATCAAGACATATATTTCTCTCCCGAGAAGAATAACGTGATCTTCGGGTCAGCTATAGACGGCTGGGGATTCAATATAGCACAGTTCGCTGTCCTTTACGAAAAAAAGCTGGGAGTGAGGCGAGAAAACCTGCAAAAGTGTCTTTGGGGAGACTACTACTACGACCCAAAGTCCAAAAAAGTGATTTCTCCAAAGTTGCTCAAAGGAAGAAGTTTGAAACCAATGTTTGTGAGTTTCGTTCTGGACAATATCTGGCATATATACAAGGCGTGTTTGCAAGATACCGATCCTGAAAAACTAACTAAAATTGTCAACTCCATTAATGTCAAGATTCTGCCTAGAGATCTCAGATCCAAGGACAGAAGACAGTTGCTTCATACCATATTGGGCCAATGGCTTTCTGTTGCGAACGCAGTTCTGCTGACAATAACAGACAAACTGCCTTCTCCTGTCGTTTCTCAGCGCGAGAGAATCCCTCATATTTTGGAGTCTACTCCCAGCGCTGACCTGATTGACCCGAACCTCAAAAAAGACATGGTTCATTGCAGTAGTGCAGGATTAATAAGTTGTTACGTTTCCAAGATGATTTCTGTTCCTGAGGATGAGTTACCTCAGAACCAGAGACCAGCCATGGGTGAAGCAGAGATGTTTGAAAGAGGACGGCTAGCAAGAATTGCTGCTGCCAAGGCTGCAGAGGCTGCGATGAGTGCGGAGACTGTCAAGGAAGAAGTTGCACCTTCTGCGCCTTCTGAGTATGAATGGGAATTTGAAGAAGATGACAATGGTGCTGGAGAACTGATCGAAGTCAAAAAGGAAGTTTTGATTGGGTTCTCCAGAATCTACAGTGGAACTATTACTGTTGGACAGCAGGTATCTGTGTTGCAACCAAAATTCGATCCTTCGATCCCGTCAAAACACGTCTCAACGGCCACGGTGACAAGTCTGTACTTGCTTATGGGTAGAGAACTGGTGCCCGTAGAAAAAGCTCCTGCTGGTTGCATCGTTGGTATTGGAGGGTTGGAAGGGAAAGTGATCAAGAGCGGTACTCTTGTTTCCCCTGGAGTTGTTGGGGTCAATTTGGCTGGTGTCAATTTGAACATTCCTCCGATAGTGAAAGTGGCCCTTGAGCCAGTCAACCCCACACAGATGGATCGACTGGTGAAGGGACTGGAGCTTCTTAGCCAGGCGGATCCGTGTGTTCAGACATATGTTGAGGACAGTGGAGAGCACATTCTGGCTACTGCTGGAGAGTTACATCTTGAGAGATGTTTGAAAGACCTGAGAGAGAGGTTTGCGGGCATTGAGCTCACGAGCTCGAAGCCCGATATTCCTTTCAGAGAGACTATTGTGAACAACAATGAGTTGAACCCTATGCATTCCCCAGAGCTTGGAAGAGGGGTGGTGAAGCAAGTGCTGGGCAAGTACAGCATAACGTTTGAGACCAGGCCGATTCCGGAAGAGGTTGTGGGGTTTCTACTTCAAAATGAGGCCACGATTTCGAACTATGTTCGATATGGAAGCGGGAGGGAACACAGAGAAGATGACGAGGAAGATGGCAGTTTGGTGGCAGGTACTGTTATGGCACTTGATACTTTCAGAAAGAAGCTGGAAGAGCATTTTGTCTCTGCCAACAAGCTGAAGGTGAAGGAGAAGATCGACTGGACCAGCATTGTTGATAAGATTGCAGCGTTCGGTCCTAAGAGAGTAGGAGCCAATATTCTGGTGGATTCGGACACCCACCACATACGCCGACTCTTTGACACGAGAGCATCCAAAGAGGATGTAGCCAGGTTTGAGTACGAGGACAGCATATTCAACGGGTTCCAGCTAGCCTGTTCTGAAGGGCCCCTGGCAGCGGAGCCTACGGAGGGAGTGTGTGTGTGTGTGAAGGCGATCGAGATAATCGAGGCGGAAACGGCGGCTGTTCCCAACTTGCAAGGAAGACTGATCTCTGTGACGAAGGACGCTGTGCACCGGGGCTTTTTGGACTGGTCTCCAAGGCTGATGCTGGCTATGTACTCGTGCGACATTCAGGCCTCTGCTGAGGTTCTTGGGAAGGTTTATGCTGTTGTTCAGAGACGACGCGGGACGATTGAGAGCGAGGAGATGAAGGAGGGGACGCCGTTCTTCACTGTGACGGCCAAGATCCCGGTTATCGAGGCGTTTGGGTTCAGTGAGGACATCCGAAAGCGGACTTCGGGTGCAGCGTTGCCACAGCTTGTGTTTACAGGGTTTGAGGTGATTGACGAGGATCCGTTCTGGATTCCGACTACTGAGGAGGAGTTAGAGGAGCTGGGGGAGTTTTCTGATCGGGAGAACGTTGCCAGACGATACATGAACGACATTCGGAGGAAGAAGGGGCTGTTTGTGGAGGAGAAGGTTGTACAGAATGCAGAGAAACAGCGGACTTTGAAGAGGGATTAGTAATAACTTGATAACCGGCTGATAACACACAGTTATACTACAAAGTCGGGGGATAACTATTCAAGCCGGGAATTTGAAAAATGTAATTAATGCATTAGAAAATATTATTTATTTTTACGTTAATTTTCAGTCTCAAATGAAGAAGAAGAAGAAAAAAAACCGATGTAATGAATGAATGAATGAATGGCTATTTCACGTCAGTGAGTTGCTTGAAGTTAGAAGAAGCGTGTCGGAAATGGGACTGTTTTCGAAACCGGTCGTTGTTGAACCTCCAAACCGGTCAAAGAGAGAAAAGTGCTGGGAATCAAGAGACCTGTATTTCCAATGTCTGGACCAGATCAAGGTGGACAACCCGTTTGACAAGGCCGAACAGGCCAAGATCAAAGCAAGCTGCTCGTCGCAGGACGCCCAGTTCCAAAAGGACTGCGTCTCTTCGTGGGTCAAGTACTTCAAGGAGAAGCGGCCGTTTGACATCAAGAAAGAGAGAATGTTGAAGCAGGCAGAGATGGAGAACGCCGACGTGGTGCCTCTTCCGGGAGTGAGAAAGTGAACACACCGCGCTTCCCCTGTATATAGCCTATTCAGTCGCCTGGCTTTGGTCCCAGCGCCGGAGCGGGAGCGGGAGCCGGCGCCGGCGTCGGGGCCGGGGCTGGCGCCTTTTTCAGTTTCTTATCGAGCCACCGTATCAAGTGCACCGGTTTTTCCCCGTAGACCATCTCGTACTCGCACAGCTGGCATACCCATTCAGGCCCGGCGTTGCAGTCTGGCGCCGTCCTCTCCCTCAGGGCCCGTTTCTCCAGCAGCTGCTGCTGCTTGGATTTGACAATCCTGCGCTTCTTTGGCCTCGAAACAACACCCGCAGGACGAGCCTCGAGCTGCTTCTTCCTCTCGGGTTCGTCGAGGTCGATTTCTGCAAAAAGCTTCGCTCGTGACTTCAGTATCTCTATAATCAGCTGGTGGTAGCGCCATAGCGCCTGTCGGCTGATGTCTTCTTTGAGAAGCAGATCCACCAGGTTGATCGTGATATCTCTCGCGCGCAGAATATACTTGGTGTACACATCCGCTTTGTCGCTGTCCCTCGTGTGCATGCGCACCTGTCGGATGGCACACTCGTACGACTTCTCCTGCCGCAGAAGGGCGCACAGATCCTCTGTTGTTTCGTTCTTCACCTCCTTGACGTCCCCGTAGATTCCCGCCAGCATCGACTGACACTGCCTCAACACTTGGTGCGCCTGGTCGATCAGAACGCTTGTGTAGAGCATCATAAACTTGAGATACATCTCCACCACCACCGGGAACAGCAGCTTCGAGTGGTCGCCCTGGAACCACTCCGAGCTCCCCTCGTTTATCTTTTCCAAAAGGACATTCACAAACGCCAGGTGACGAAAATTGTCCCCCTTCTCCAGGAACATCAGGGTCAGCTGCACGTCATAGGGGCTATACGGCTCCAGAATCCAGCCGTCAACCAGCTCAAGTTTGGCCCTCATCTTCGAGAAAAACACCTGCTGGCACTCGTACCACTCTTCCATTTGTCTCGTCTGCCGTTGACCGTTTGCGACTCCTCTTCAAGCTGCGCGGGCTCTTTTCCTCTCCCACGCTGATTCCCCAACTATCTGCTCTTCCAGTGATACAAATAACCCGCGGCGATACGCAAAGTGTCTCACCTGCCATCCTTTGAAACATGCTCCCTTCCGCAGGGAGACAGAAGGTTATGTTTTAAATGCCCTTTTTTGTTAGTTTCAAAAGACATTCACCCTGAACACCTCTGCACCAGTATCCCCGCGATCCCCGTATCTGTATGAAATACACGCTTCAGTCGCTCACCGAACGTCCTCCCGAACACCAGCCAAAGCCGCCCTGAACTCTGTCTGGTTGCGCTGTATCTGGCTCTCCAATTGCTCGGTTCTCCTATCGTAGAGCGATTCGCACACGCTGACCAATTGGTCCTCGTTCTCCTCGTAATAACTGAGAGAGCCCGGTGCATCCTGCGCAAGGCCCTCTTTCACCAGTATATTGCCCAAAAGTTGCAGCAGCTGTGCTTCTGACACAGCAGGCGGCTCTGCTCCTCGGAAAAGCTCGTGGTTTCGGAACTGAGCCCAGATCGACTTCATGTTGAAGTCACGTGCCGACGGACTCACGAGAGAAGCATGAACTATCTGGCAAAGCAGCAGCAACGCCTGCACTGTGTAGGACTCCGGGTCAACCACGTTGATCTGGACAACCATTGTCGTGAACAAAATGCGTTCCTGAAGTAGAGGCCACAAGGAAACGGAGATCTTGCTTGCTGTTTCGAGCAACTCTCCCTATCTCCCTGCTTCTTTACCTTTAGGTAATTCGCCTGAGCCTCTGGCAAAAAAAAAAAAAACAAGACGAAAGAAATAATAATAAAAAACCAGACATTTTCCCAGATCTCTCCCGCTGACGCCAGTGCTTATGTCAGCAGCAGCCACCACCACCACCACCAAAACACTGTGAAATATATTCTCACCCACCGCGTTTTGCATTCATCTAGGTGTAAAATGCATCCCCTTGCGATAAGAAGAGTTAAGCAAGGCCACAGCTCGCCTCCTTTATACCGCATTGGACCTGTGTTGTGATGGTCTCATACACCGTCCATCCCTCGGTCCACCACCCAAACACAATAGCGGCGGCCGAGCCAAAGTCGGGCCGAAAACACCATGTTTCCAACTCCAAGGAGAAGTCGCTGGACTCTTCTCGAAACGCAGCACATACCGCGCTTTCCCAAACAGTTTCTGAACTCGCCATTAGCAGCCATTCAGCTGTCACTCCGATCAAGCAGCGCTTGATGTCGCTCAAATTGCGCTCGGAATCAACGTCCGCATCGAAAATTCCAAAACGCTCCATCTCAACACGAGCATTAAGCATATCGTCTTCCTCCTCCGCCTCCGCTATGCAGAGATCGCCCTCCATCTCTAAACTGCCCGTTTTCTCCAAACAGATCAATCAGAGTGCAGAGAAACGTCACTCCAGTGAATCTGCTCTATCTCAGTCTGGCCAAACTCCAATGACCAACGGCCTGTCTCATCGACCCCTAGCCAAGGCTCCGTTCAATAAGGGAATATCCAACTCGCAGTCCTATTATTCGCTCCAGTCACTTCGGAAGACAAGCGCGGATCAACCGCTTGCTCCAACTTACTTGAAACCGACCGCTGCGTCTTTGATCAGGACAAGGATTGACGGAAAAGAAAACTCGAGGCCTCTCATAACCATTAGAATAGATGACAAGAAGATGAAGCGGCGCAGTCTGATGGCTCTTCCACAATCCTCAAGCTCATCCAGCCTGAATATCTCAAAATCCAGGCCCCGCTCAGTGGCACGAGCTCAAAAAAACGATAACAAAATCAAGCAGCACTCTCACGGAAAGCTCTCACACGAATCGCTTTACCACGCTATTATTTCTCATGCCAAGTCCGGCACATTGATGTGCAGCTATCTTCGTATGATGGAGCCCTCCTTGAAAGAAAATACAGGAGTCCCGTACAGCTGCCATGATCTTGCATCCAAAAGACCAGATCTCTTTTCAAAGCTGACTGTCTTTGAGAGAGGTGAGATCAGCAGAAAAAACGAGATCTACTTCACAGGAGCAACTCAGGCTGCAAAGACCAAGGCTGACATAACAAACCTCGCTAAGAACTTCGGTTTTGATACCAACGACCATGAGTACAAGTGCGTTGTTGGTGACCATATCAATTATAGATACGAGATCTTGAGAATCCTGGGGAAAGGCTCCTTTGGGTCGGTTTCGGCAGTGAAAGATCACAAAACTTTGCGCGTCTATGCACTTAAGATTGTCAAGAATAAGATGGAGATGTCTTTGCAAGCTGTGAACGAAGTGAAAGTGCTCAGAAAGCTCAACGAGCCGGAGCATAATGACTTCATTGTGAGATATATTGACCACTTTCATTTCCGATCTCATATGTGCATTGTCACAGACCTGTTGCTGTTCAACCTGTATGAGCTTATAGAGATATCCGATTTCAACGGCTTTGATATCTCGACGGTGAGGCACCTTGGTCGAGGAATTTTGTCAGGATTGGGCTTCATACACCAAAAGCACATGATCCACTGTGATCTGAAGCCTGAGAATGTCATGGTTGAGTACTCAGCGACGCATGGATTCCAGCCCAAAATTATCGACTTTGGGTCATCCTGCAATGAAAATGAGCTGGCATATTCCTACTTGCAGTCCAGATTTTATAGGGCTCCTGAGGTGTGTTTGGGAGCCAGGTATGACACAAAAATCGATGTCTGGTCATTTGGCACCATTCTTGTGGAGCTTTTCACGGGAATGCCTCTGTTCCAAGTCAAGAACGAGGTGGATCTTCTGATAGAGATGCTGGCCTACTTGGGGCCCCCATCGAGATCTTACATCGCTTATCTTCGCAAAGAGCTTTCTCAGCTGGGAAGCATCCGTGAGCATGACTCGATTGGTACCCCTGCTTCTGGGGCCGCCGCTGCCACGAAGTCACTGTTGTGGACAGCTTTCAAATCGGACGGCTCTGTTAATGCCGACTATCTTAGCTCCAAAAGAAAGGGCTTCAAATATAGACCGGCCTCAAAAAGTATCCTCCACTATCTGGGTCGGAATAGTGATTCAAACATGGAAATTGAGCACCTGGATGATTTCATGGAACTTCTTAACTCTGCCCTGGTATGGAATAAGAGCAGGAGATCGGACTGTCGTACGCTTTTGAAGTCTGCTTTCTTTGCCTCATGAATTGGAACTTGGTACGCGAAACTGATCGGCATGCTCTATCTATATGTCCCCTGTATGGGTGGGTGGGTCTCCTAGCCATTTCCATCCTCGCTTTCGAGAAAAGAATTACCTAATCTCGCATCCTTACACCGAAACTAAGCCTTTCTTTTTCTTGCACCCCAGTTATTATCATCTGGTGGAAATAAAAAGATAGCAATCCCTTTTTCTGGGACATTGGAAGAGGGATAGTGAGAACGTTCAGCAGCGATTCAAACTCATTGGCCGAAAACCAGTCTTATCAGCATGTCTTCAGCGGGTTCCAATTCTGGTCACTCAGGCCACGATTTTTCAAGAGCTCGAAAGTATGCTTTGAGCGCAATAACTGAAGTTCATAACATGTCAAATGGATATCTCAATAATCGACGATACAGCAAAGAGCCAGCCCCAAGAACGAAGCGAAAGGCAGTAGCTGCGGTTATTTCCAGTCTGTCTTCGATTGGAATGGAATCTATATCAAGTGGAGGCTTATCTGAAGCGCAGAAGGCGATTCTTGAGCAGCAAAGGGATAAACTCCACTTCATGGACAGATTGACTTCTAAGTTGGTGGATACTATGCCGGACAGCCTGGACCCAGCAGTCAACTATATCAAGGACAAACTAAATGACAAGCATAGAGTGGACAGGCCAGGCCTTTCAATCACTAGGATGACTGGAAACTTCAAGACCCTGAGTTCCAAAATGGACGTTTTCTTTAGTCTGCAGTACTACCTGATTCATGTTTTATCATGGGATCAGCCCAGCCAGACACTCACTTTCTTGATTCTTTATACATGGGGATGTATGATACCGTCGCTGTTCATTGCGTATCCTCTGATCTATATGATGGGTGGCGTGATGATTCCCAACTACCTGTATCGGCATCCAGATCACAGGCCAGACATTTTACCCACAAGACACCGAGGTGATGTTTCGGTAGTTGGGTTTATGAGCAATAACGTTGAGTGGGAGAAGAACATCTCGCAGTTGGAAGCCAAGAGAACAGCTGCACTTGAGAAGATCCTAAGACAAGATCTGACCCTGAGTTCTGTTAACTCGCATAGTTCAACCGATACGGAAGACGAAAATACGAGCAGCAACATTGCTTATGAGGCTCTGACAGCGGACAGCAAGACCGGTGTTCTTTTGAAAGCGTTTCTGGATGAGGAAATGGCTGAGGAAGAAGCTGAAGCCGCTAAGGACGCAGATGCAGTGGAATCGCCGGGGATAGTGGGAAAAGTCAAGCTTCTCATCAACATGAGAGACTTGCAGAATCTCACGAGCGACCTGATCGCGGCGATCGATCGTCTGGAGACTTCCATACACAAGAACTATAGTTTCACGGACGAGAAAAAGTCAACGGGGATGTTCTTCAAGTTTATCTTTCTTCTGGTGGTCGTCGTCATTCTTGGTCCCTATATTCCGTGGAGAGCTATCATAATTTTGTCCATGTGGGGTGGGATGTTGTATCAGCATCCAGGGAGAAAAGAGTTCCTTGAGCAGTTTGGGAGTTTTTCCTTATCGAGTACCAAGAGAAAGTACAGGGCTTACGAGTCGCATCAAACGGATAGCTGGCTGCATAGAGTGGCAGCATCTATGTCAGGGTTTGTGGTTGATGATCGGTCCATTAGGCGGCAGGTGTTCATATATCGAATTGAAAAGCAAGACTTGATAGACCCACATGTCTATGAAAGCTACCTTTATTCGTTTTCTCCGTTTAATCAGAGCAGCACAAGAAGAATGCACAGAAAACGGCCAAAGGGAACCACCGAGCTGTTATTTGTTCAGCCTCCCTCTTCCAGTTGGAAGTTTGAAGAGAAATCTGAGTGGGCAATTGATTCTGATGTGGGCAGATGGTGCAGTGAAGCTGGATTGTTGGAGGAGGTTACAATCGAGGGAGATTGGGCTTATGATCTGAACGGAGAGTTCCGACGTCAGAGACTGACACGCGGTGTGTTCAGAAGCAGCAAGCCCATTTCCAGAAAGCTCTAAGCTGTTGTAGCTTGATAGCAAATGACTTTTATGATTTTATCTGTAATCTAGTCTCCGTCTTCGATCAGTCCCTCAAATAGTCTCTTGAAGCAGGTGCTGTATGGGTCATTATAGTGTTCGTAAGGGTCGACGCGGGACAAAGTCTCTCCACATATATTGCAGAAGTATGCGAAGCATCTACTGCAGGTCATCTTGTTGCAGCCTTCGGATCTCTGGATGGCGAGAGAGCATGTCGGACATCTTACTATCCCAGAGTCTTCAGAGTGGACGAGGTCTTCAAAGAGTTTATCGGATAGATACTCGTCAGCGGCCAAGGTGATGGCTTTACGACCGTACTTGAAGGTCAAAGCTCTTCTCGACTCGTCATCTGCTGCGCTGCTGATCCAGAGTTCCAGATCGCCAGGCGGTATTTTGCACCCCAAGTAGTTTTTGCAGCTGTTGAGGTCGCCGTGCCAGGAATGCAGACACCCAAAGCAGAAGGCGAACTTGCAGAAGGGGCATATCGTGAGAAGCTCTGCTTCGTCCTTTTTGATGAAGAACCGTGAGCAGTTGCTTCGGGGACACTCGGCCACCCGGTAGGGATACAGCCTCGAGTACTTCTCGAACCGCTGCAGAGTGAACAGCTTCTCAAATCGGTCAACTGCAGCCTGGGGAAGAAGCGTTTGCAGGAACTCGACAGAAACTGGTCTGGTGAAAAACTGCTCTTCGAACGCCTCCAGGTCGCAGGAGGAGGCTCGTCCACTATTGAGCGTTCGTCTCAGCTGGACAAAAGACTTGGTGCAGTCTACCGAGGGACAGTGCACATCGTCGATCTCGCCTCGCTCGATCTTGGACCCGAAATAGTCTATCAAACAGTCGTCGCAGAACACGTGTCCACAGTGAGCGAAGCGCTTGCAAACCAGGCCCTTTCTGGACCGCTGGCAGATGTCGCAGCCGAATGTCTGATTGTTGAACTGTTTCTGCTTGAACTCCCCGTCTGTCCTGCAGAGAGCTGTGAAGTTCGTCAGCTCTTGGGTGATCACCGGCTTGTCGATGTCGACCGCCCCGAACGCGTCTCCAGCAGAACTCTGGAGCTCGTCAATCATGAAGAAGAGCACGGAGTCACGGAATTTGCTCCATATGCGCAGTAAACCGTCCTCTATTCCTTGTATCTGGCTACCACTCAGCCAACAAGGCTCACAGAGCAGTGAAACCTGCGGCGGTCGCTCGTACGGATACCCGTTCGGTAGCTCAAACATGAACACCAGTGCAGGCAGATTCTGGAGCTCGCTGGTCTGCTCCGTGACTCCGTTCTCAACCAGTAACAGCGTGATCGTCTTGTTCAACCTCACAGGTATCGTGATCTTTCCCGTCAGATCTACAAGGCTGATCTCGGCCTCGGGAAAAACGGCTAGCAGACTCGCCAGCTCCTGGCGGACAGTGTCAGCATCGTCCGTGTCGGTCATTGCAGAGTATGGGTGCTGTTTTCCAGCTGTCTAGTGTCAGATCTGTGTCTTTTTGGAATCTCCTCTTGAATATTTTTTTATTCTTTATATTTTTTTGGTTTTTTTCTCTTATCGCTGCTGACGTCAGCAAAACAAAGAGAAAATGAAAATCATACAAAAAATACAAAAAAAACCAGTTTTTAACTATATTTTTCGATAGAGATTTTTCATTAAGAAAAAATGACAAGTGGAGGAGGAGACATTTACATGGAGTTTACAATAAAAACAGGACGGGACAACAATGGAGCGGTCAAGAGGATTGATCAAGACGTTCGATGCGTTTCGTAAGTTATGATAACTGCCAGAGCACGGAAGAGTGTACTAATTTATCATCATCATAACCACAGCCAAACTGCCGCCTTCTCAGCAAGTGAGGTCTACCAGAGGCTCGTACTCCACGATCGTGACGTATCTGTTTCTGCTGTTCCTGGTATGGATAGAAATAGGGGGTTACATAGATGGATATGTAGACCACCAGTTTTCTGTTGACGAGGTTATTCGAAAAGACCTCAAGATCAATGTAGATATTACAGTCGCTATGCCGTGCAACTACATCCAGACGAATGTGAGAGATGCAACAAGCGATCTCTTTCTGGCGTCTGAACTGCTGAACTACCAGGGCACATCATTCAACGTTCCCAGATGGCAGTTTGAGTCGGAACGAAAGATCCAGACTCCCGAGCTGGAAGAAATACTGGGCAAGTCGGTACAGGCACAATTTCTGAGTCAGGGTACACGGGACAGCGAGGGCGCTCCAGCATGCCGGATATACGGAGCGATCCCCGTCAACAGGGTCAAGGGCGACTTCCACATCACTGGCAAGGGCCACGTGTACCGCGACAGAACGATCACTCCTGTTGAAGCACTGAACTTCACTCATGTTATAGCGGAGTTCTCGTTTGGAGAGTTCTTTCCGTACTTTGACAATCCGCTGGACATGACAATCAAGACGACAGACGAGCAGCTGCACAGTTTCCAGTATGAGATGAACGTTGTTGCCACCTCGTTCAGCAAGCTGGGGCTGGACATTGACACAAACCAGTACTCGCTACTGACGCACGAGTTTTCAGGCAAGTATACTCCAGGGATATTTTTCAAGTACGACTTTGAGCCGGTCAAGCTGCTGATAGCAGAGAGACGGCTGTCGTTCTGGCAGTTTGTGGTGAGGCTGGTGACCATTCTTGGCGGGATCATGGTGGTTGCAAGCTGGCTTTTCAAGCTGTCAGACAAGCTGATCCTGCATGTGTTTGGCAAGGAGTTCTCGAGGAGGGGAGAGGAAAGAAAGCAGGGGGGGCTTTTGGACAATGTTGGGGAATTTGACAAGATCTAGTGTAGCAAGGCCTGTGCGTCCTCCTTCATGCCGACGCCTTGCACCACCTCTGTGTACCTAATGTACTCGTCGTCATCGAACGTTATTATGTCCCAGTACTTGTAGATCATGACGCAGCAGAAGAGCATGCTGAGGTTGCTGAAGATGAGTCCGTCGACGTAGTGTTTGAGGGACGTGCAGATGGGCTGGCTGAACGCGTAGAGCAGACACTGTGCGGCAGCAAAGAAGAACGCCGCAAAGGACAGGGCTCCGACTGCCCACCAGTTCAGCACGAGGGTGACGAAGCACACGAACAGCTGGCACGCCACGTAGAGGGCGAGCCAGAGCCCGTTCACAACGAAGTACAGCACAAACAGGGCTGTGGTTTCTGACGGGTTCAGCGACGTTGCCCACGTCTTGAACGTGAAGATCGCCACCAGGAAGTTGAGCGCAAACACGGCGAGCGAGCTCACGTACAGGAAGACCATGGTGTGGTACGAGCCGTCGTCCCACAGGTTGAGGCCCGACAGACCCGCGTAGAACAGCGACCAGCAGCAGGCCGCAGCCATTCCCAGCTGGAAGCTGACAAAGTACCCGTACGTCACCGACCCTGTGGGGGAGACCCCCGTGTCCACCAGCAGGGACGCGACGTTGAACACCGTGAAGCACCAGTAGAAGAAGATCATCTCCTTGCGTCCTACCGCGGTGTACCTGAGCCTGATGTTGTAGATGATCATCAGCAGCACCACCAGGAACGCGATCTCTATGAAGGCTGTTCCGATCTGGAAGATGAGCGTGTTGGAGATGTCGACGGTCCGTGCGTAGCACTCGGGGAGGATTCCTGTGAAGGCGACTGTGGTTGGATCCGTGTTGACAATCAACAGGGATCTACAGTAGGTTTGTTTGGCTGGAACGTTTGGCAATGTC
>JAKTQX010000025.1:0-135139 GCA_030559035.1 Ogataea wickerhamii
ATTCAGTCGCTCTTTTGCAGCTGCCGAAGGATCTCCTCATATTTGCCGTGCGTAGCGTTGTTGGCCTTTCTCAGCTTCTTTTCCGCCCTCTCGTACCACTCCTCCTGCTCCGTGCTGTCGACGTCGTAAAGATTCCCCATTGTGATCTCCGCCTCCGCAATATCCACCCAGCTCTGCGGATCATCGTCGTCCCAAGAGTCCTCTAAATACCCCAAAGCGGTCTGCACGAGCTTCTGGGCAGAGCTACGTGCCTCCTGGGCTTCGCCCGCAGTCTCCTCTGCTTCCTCGGCATCGTACTCCAGCGCAGTAAACAGAGAAATCGGGTCCTCCGCCTCCATCAGGTATGACTGCCCAATCTTCTTACACAGCTCTCCTCTCAGACTCGCGTCCGTCTTCTCAACAAGCTCCAGAGTAGTCAACATTGACTCCCTCCAAAACAGATTGTACTTGTCGGTCTCCCGAACCTTGTAGAGCGGGTGCCTCTTCGAAAGCGAGACTTCTCTCGCAACCTCATCCTCGCTGTGTTCTTCATCCTCGCTGTCGCTGTCCAGTGCTTCCTCGTGCTGGCTGCCAAAGTTGTCTATGATATCTAACAGATCATCCAGCAAGTCTAGAATACTCAGAGCAGTTCTGCCGTCGAACGACTTGTCCTGCTTGACCGTCGCAACCGCCTTGCGGAAGGATTCTGTAGCCTCGTCTAAGATTGAGCCTACCTCAGGAAATTCCTCCACTGTGGAATCGATACTCATGTTTGAAATATACTCTAGAGGAATTCTCTCTAGGACTATCTTCGACCTGCTGAAATGTAAGACTGGACTGTCGGGGAACTTTTCGAACCCTGCATCTAGTCTTTCTAGGGCGTGCTCAAAGAAGTCCTTCACTTTGTTCTCATCTTCATTACCAACATGAAACGGGGCAAGATCAGCCAAACATAATGCATATACAGAATAGAACGCGGGTGTCAATTTGATGTCTTCTGATCCGCCATTATCCGTGCAGTTTCTGAGTACACGATCACACTCATGCACAATCCCATTCAGTATCAGCTGATTCTCTTTCCCGGACTTCTCCCACGCTCCTCTCAATGACACAATCTGTGCAATAGGGTCCTCAGCACTTACTTCATTATCCAACTGTACTGTTAGTTGGTCTGTGATCGTTTCCTCGGAGCCCGCCTCGCTCTTTTTTCCAGACTCTGCTGTCTTTTGCTTTTTGGTCTTCTGTGCCTTTCCCAGTCCTAGAGGTCTCTTTGACGTCATGATTGTATCTACTTTGAAATTCGTATCTGATCATACTAAAATAGGGGTTTTTTTTGTTTTAATTTTTTTTTATTTTTTTTAGTTTTTTTTCAGAATCTGAATCTGATGATAGATACTTTTGACTGGATTTAGACACGGACTATGAGCTTTTTCGCTTTCTGTTACTCATATGCTTACTCTAGCGGCATGATATACGGTTTCTGGAGTCCTGGTTTCTAACGCCATGTTGCTTTACCCATTAGTCTTTTCTTCAGTATCTGTTTCTCTTCTTCTTGAAGTATGACGGGATATGCAGTCACGTGATATGAGGCTATATGGGGTTTTTTTCCAATACCAAGAACGAAGAAAGTGAGTGGAGATTAAAAAATCAAGCGGAGATTAACTTTGTGAAAAAAAAAAAGAAATATCGTTTAAAAAATTTCGGTGTATGACATTTATTTAGCAAGATAGAGGACGCATATATATATATATCTGAGAGATAGCAGCAGCGTTGAAGCATATAATTTTGGGTTTTTGAAAACGTGGGGTAGAAAACTTTATTGCTGGAAAGAATGGGCAAACTTCTGATTGCGTCTGAATGCCAAAACGAGCACCATCTCATAATTGATGACTCTCAACAACCATCGAAGCTTCTCATTAATAGGGTGAACAGTGTTCTTGAAACTGGAGCGAAACCTATTGTTGTGAGTAGCAAGCTGGTGGGAGATCTGTCGGGAGCCGTGCTAGATGAAGGATTGCACGGAGACGTTGATGTGATCTGCAAGAAGTTTGAGCTTCAGGATTTGGAGAGTTTAGGCCGACTGGAAGTTGATTGCGTTGTTGACCGGGTGTTTGTTACGTTTCAAGGAAACCTTGAGCTCAAGAAAATCATATACGAGCGATGCCGTAGACTGCGAATCCCAGTCAACACAGTGAACTCTGCAGATCTTTCCAGCTTCACTTTGCTCTCAACCTACAAGTCTGGGCCATATTTCCAGCTGGGTATCACCACAACCAACCAGAGCTGCAAGCTAGCCAGCAGAATCAAGAGAGAGGTTGTGCAGAACCTGCCGAAGGACTTGGACGACATCATCGTGAACATCGGGAACCTCAAACAGAAGATCAAATACGAGGACCGCGAGGATGAGTCGGAAAACGACTTCACCCCAGACACAGAGATCAAGGATGTTCGTCGCTCAAAGTGGCTATCGCAGATCATTGAGTACTACCCCTTGAACAAGCTGGCCAAGGTCTCTGTGGATGATCTGGCGGAGGCGTACTCTGCGGACCTCACCTCCAGTGCGCCAGAGTCGACCACCAAAAGGGGAAAGATTTCACTCATAGGGTCAGGCCCAGGATCGCTATCGATGTTGACAATAGGCGCACTCAACGGGATCTATGAGGCAGACATCATTCTGGCGGACAAGCTGGTTCCTCAACAGATTCTTGACGTTATTCCTAAGACCACGGAAGTATTTATTGCCAGAAAGTTCCCAGGCAACGCTGAGAGCGCACAGCGCGAGCTGCTGGAGATCGGAATGGCCAACCTGCTGAATGGCAGGAACGTTGTACGCCTCAAGCAGGGAGACCCGTTCATCTTTGGACGAGGTGGGGAAGAGTGCCTGTACTTTGAGTCGCGCGGATATAGACCTGTGGTTGTTCCTGGGCTCACATCGGCACTGGTATCACCTCTGGTTGCAGGAATACCAACCACGCACCGCGACGTGGCAGACCAGGTTCTCATATGCACAGGAACAGGCAAGAAGGGACGGCTGCCAGACCTGCCGGAGTTTGAAGCTTCCAGAACCGTTGTGTTTCTGATGTCGCTGAAGAAAATCACTGAAGTACTGGGACTGCTGTACGACAAACGCTGGCCGCGCGATCTGCCAGTGTGTGTTGTGGAGCGTGCGTCATGTCCTGATCAGCGGCTGATATGGACCCGTCTGGAAGATCTTGCAGACGTTCTCAACGCCGTAGACTCGCGGCCGCCGGGACTGCTGGTCACCGGGTACTCCTGCGGTGTTTTGAGTCCGTTAACGGCCTCTGAAAAGTACAGGATCCAGGAGGGGTACACGGACGTGTGCACGGGCATCTCGGACAGCCTTTCGGGCTCGCTACTGGGTATCATTGGCAGCGGCGGACTCGATAGCGACAAGCGGACGGTGTCGCCAGTCTCGACGCGACGCGACGCGCCGATCGACGGGCTCTGATGACAAACTTTTTTGCCCCTATAAACTCTGTTGAATTTTCAACAGACGTGCCTAAACTTTCCGAGGAGTGGGCGCGGGGGGGGGGGGAGGCCCAAGTGTGAATTAATTGCTGAGTGAGTGAGTCCCTTACAAAATAAAATAAAATGAAATTCACCAATACACCATCCTCGATCTTCTGCAGATGTAAAACATTGGGGGCGCCTCGAAGGAAAGTCGCCCTGAGAAGCTCCGATAACGGTGCGTGGGGTCAGATCCGGTGCCGGCACAGAAATTCGAGCCCCTCCCCCCACGGTTTCGTTTGGCGGTCTGGGTGAAAGAAAGGGACGTGCGCCACACATCCAAAAGAGGAAACAGCTAATTCTCTTTTATACTACTAGATTAATCGATATATATATTGATGAAAATGCTACTTTCCTCATTTGCCATGTTTCCAACATGCCCCCCGCTAAAGATAAGCCTGTTTACTTGGACATATTAAAAGTACCGGTTGACTTCTAAAGCTTTGGAAAGGAGCAAAATGGACAGTTCAAGGGTTGTGGCGTACATTCTCGGTAAGTGCGGGACGGGACGGGTTTTGAATTAGCGGAACTGCGAGGCACGCAAGCTGCTGAAATGGTTGCTGAAACATGTTCATACTAACAGACACAAAACATGCAGCTGTGTTTTTGCCTCCTCTGGCGGTGTTCCTTGAGAGGGGAGCTGGATCTGCTCTGCTGATCAACATCGTTCTGTGTTTGTTTGCATGGTTCCCTGGGATGCTACATGCGATATACATTGTTGCCAGCAGCAACTAGAAGGGTCTTTGAGAGAAAGTGTGTGTGTTTTTGGACAGCTGGGATACCTCCGATGTGTATTTTTATTGTACTGAAATAAATCAGGTCTGGCTGTAACCTATAAACTAGTGGACTATGGACAGGTGTAGCGAGCTGCTGAAGGTGCCGTCACCGTTGCGGCTGCGGCTGCGGCCGCGGCCGCGGCCGCTCACTGCAGCTGAGGAACGAGCATCTCCATCAGCGGAGACTGGATGAACACGACGCCGGCCTGGGGCTGTTAGTACGACGGTGTCGGCGAGGCGTGCACGGTGGCTGTACTTACGATAAACAGGCCTGCGTTGAGGGCCACCTTGAACGCTGGCAGAGAGGTCCAGGAGGCTGAGCTTTTGTCGTCTGCTGGTTGCTGGAATCCGGACATCTGTGGCTGAGTAGGTGGAGACGGTGCTTGCGGTGTTGGCTAGACAGACGGTTGGTTGCTGGTGTATAATCAATCTCTGTCGAGAAACTTTTTTTCTTTGCCTAGTTGTAGTCTTTTGCTGTGGGAGGGTTGTGCGGTAGGGTAACCACGCCGGTCGGGGCCGATCGACGCGGCAGCGTCATTCTCTTATCTGTATGAGTCACTTCGCCCCGCAGCAGCCAAAAACTCGCGCGCACGGGAGCCAGGCGGCAGCGGCACAGCACAGACGGTCGTGTGCGCCACACAGATCTCAGGTGTAATCGGTGGCAAAATAGGATATCTAAATCTGGGAGTTTCTATCTGTATATATATGGAGCAGGAATGCCTGAGAAGAGCAAGCAAAAAGCAGCAGCAGCAGCTGGACAGGCAGCACAGCAGAATGAAAGTCACCGTGAAGCTGAACAACGAACAGTCATTCCAGGTGACAGTCCCCGACAACGCAACGGTGGACGACCTGAAGGCGGCGTCGCTGGTGGCTCTGCCGGCTAACGTCAAGCTCATCACCCGGGGAGTCAAGCTGTGGTACTCGGGCAAGAAGATGGAGTTCTCCAGCAGCCTGGCCGCGTACGGGATCGTGGCGGACTCGGCCCTGTCGGTGTACCTGACGGGGTCGGACGACTCGTCCTCAGCCATAGCCGACGACGACGAGCCCGCAACCGTGCCGGTGCTGTCGCCCAAGAACAAGTCCAGAAGAAAGTCCAGCAAGCGGGCAGCCAAGTGCAGCTTCGACCAGTGTGGCGCTGCCCCGCTGCGAATGGTGGGCGACTGCTCCTTCTGCAACGGCAAGTTCTGCTCCAAACACCGGCTGCTCGAGAGCCACCACTGCTCGGGGCTGCAGAGCTGCAAGGAGAAGAGCTACGAACGTAACGCGCTCAAGTTGCAGAGCGAGCAAACCGTCGCCTCCAAGGTTTGAATCCCCAGTGCGCCCCCCCCCCCTTTCCCCCTCACTCTAGACCGACCGACTCTATTTTGTTACTCTTTTTAACTGGTTGTCCCCAAACGTTTTCGTTCTTCTCTCTCACGATATCCTGTATTTCTCCAGCACACTAGCCACGCCGTGCTGCACGTCCCGGAAGACGCCAACGCTCGGCCGCGCAAGCCCGCTGTCGCGCTCAAAGTCGCCCCCCTTGTACACCCCGGTCTCCACGAGAATCGACTCCCACCCGTAGCTGTTGGCCCCGCGAATGTCGCTCTCGGGATTATCTCCAACCATGAACACCTTTCTGAACGGGCTGCTGTCCGGCGACACGTTCAGCTCCGGCACACACGCCGCACCAGCCACATCGCCCGACCTCAGCTTGCCCCGCCAGTCGATCAGAACGTGGTGCGCGTAGTCGTAGCTCACCCTGAACGGCTTCCCCAGCGTCAGCGACTCCAGCGGCGCGCCCCCGTTCGTCGCAGAGTACAGCGCCGACAGCATGATCTTGAACGCCCCCTGGCCAAACCGCGGAACAGCGTACTCGTTCGCCCACAGCAGATCGCTGTTCGAGAACACAATCGGCACCGCCGGCCCCGACTGCCCCTGCGGCTCCTCTCGCTGGCTGCCCAGCAGACCCCCCTTCGAGTTCAGCAAGTCCATGATGATCTGCACGTCCGAGCCCATGTCTCTCGGGTCGTTGAACACCAGCACCGAGTCGATCGGCACGTTGTTGCCGCTGTCGTCCACGCTCACCCTGCTCGCCCGCGGGTCCTGGCCCCACCGCTCGACCTCCGCCTCCGAGTACCTGTGGAACGGCCAGATCTTGGGGTTCGACCGGATCAGGTCCACCGGCCGCAGAACGTCCTCAAACCCGTAGCTCTGCGCCACCGCCCGCGACGCGTCCCCGGGTCCCCCCACTATAAGCACCCGCTGGTGCTTCCGGATCAGCGTCCGCAGCGGCGTATGTGACTGCACCATCTGGTTCACGTTCAACGGCTGCTCCAGACCCAGCTTCCCGCTGAGATACTCGCAACGGCTCGACTCCAGCACGCCTCCCCCATTCGTAAACAGGATGAACGGCACCTTCAGTCTCGTGAGCCGGTCCAGTGTCGCCGCTGCCCCGGGAATCGCCCTGGACCCCTTAACAAGCACCCCGTCAATATCAAACACAAACGCAATGTCTTGCGGGGAAAGCTGCGACTGGCCCCGGCCCAGAAACGGAACCCGCCTCGTAGAACATCTGTACACAGCCTGTCGTCCTAGTAACATCGCTCGCTGACCCCCGCTACCAACTAACTAGCACAACTACTGCCTGCTTTTCCTGGTGTCCTCTCCACAAGATCTACAAAAGTAGTCGATGAAAAAAAAACAAGACAAACACGGGCTGGGTAATGCACAGCCCGCCCACGATCCAACCCCACGATCAAACCCCCACGCTCTCCACCCCCGTGCACGGGTGTTGCTGCTGTCTTTCGGCGAGTCTCTGCTGCTCTGTGGCCCATGGCCCGGAAGTAGAAGTCGCCGTGCCCCCTCAGAGAACAATCGCATACATATGTAATCAGCACCTGTATCACGTGACTGCGGGGGGGAAAAACAAAAATGGGGTAGAGAGAAGTTCAGTCACGTGGCTCGTACACGGACGCGCTCGCTTCGCTTCGCTGCCTGGCTGGCTGGCTGCCGGGGTTATGGTGGGCTGTTGCTGCCCCTCAAAATACGCGCAGCTGCTGTTCGGGACAAGCGAGTAGAGACTCCCGGGGGACTCGCCAGGCTCAGCTCAACCGCCACACATAAAGTCTCGGCCGAGGATCCAGCAACCGGAAACTCGCCTGACACCAGACGAAACCGGCTTGATTTCCCCCCCCCCCCCAAAAAAAAAAATGCGCGCGCGCGCGCGCGCAATCATTTCCGACCCTGCTCTCTCAAACACTCCCTACTACGGTTTGATGCCGTACTCTGGATCACCAAAACCAACCATCACCTCATCGTCAGAAGCCACATTACTGAGGCCTGGTCAAAGTAATGCATTAAATATATCGTTACATAGGGCAGCGAGAGCTGCCACAATTATTAGCAAAATAGCACCACCAACTCACACTGGAGCAGAGCTCCTTTTGGGGATCCACCGCTCGTTGCACCAGCCCTTCACGGTGAACTGGATGTCCCTAGACATCGAGCCGAACGGCTTGACACACCGCTTGCTGCTCGAGTCGAAGTCGCTCATGTTCAGCCAAGGAACAAACTTGCCCGAGCTTCTCACAAGACCCGAGCTGGAAGTGCCGTCTGAGAGATGAACATAGTGACGCTTGGAAGACTGGGGAAGGTCCTGGCGCGGAGGCAAAATCACTGTGCCCCACAACTTCTCGCGAGACAGCAGACCGAGCTTGAGATACGTCCTGTAGTCGGGGTCCTCAATCTCCTGGTAGTCAAACTCGTCCAGATACTGGTCGATTGAGTCGTATCGCGACTCATGGAACTCCTGCTGGTACAGGTCGAGTTCGTAGTCGGAAATGGGCATGTACCCGGCCATCTTGTTGCTATAGTCAAGAGCGTAGTATCGGAGAAAGTTGGAGTTGATGCGGGGCTCTCTGTTCTTCAGCCTTTGCAGGCAGCACTTCTTCGCAGCGAGCGTCGATTTGTTGAGCTTCAACGTGGTGTTGAACGTTTCCAATGGTACGTTTTGGAAGCATTCGTCGTGGTGGCTGCTGATCAGCGGCAGACGGTCGTCCGTGAGCCGCTCGTTGAACAGAAGTATGCTGGAGGAGTTGGCGAACAGCGACGCCTTCCTGATCGCTTGCAGCGAGCGTGTTAGATTTGAGTAGAAAAAGTCTCTTTTCGAGCTCTTTCTTCTCAGGCGCGCAGGTTTACTGCTCGTCAGCATGTCGTGAGAAACCGGCTCCAGCTCAGCGAGAGGGTGGCAAGCCACAGCCACCTCCTTGTGCCCGCTGGTGGAGCTGTCTGCTGTTTTCGACGATACAAAGCTCTCCGAGTCGATGGAAAACTCGTCCTCAACAGAAGAAGAATATGACAGGTCATCAAGACACGACACAAACGAGCCGTTGGACGACTTGAGCGTTTTGCTGAACGACGACGTCCGTTTCGTCACCAGAACTGACTGCAGCGATGGCGTCGTCGACACTAGAGACATGTTGCAGGGAATCAATATGGGAGAGGAGTAGTAATCCAGGTCAGCGAGCATTTCAGATACACAGTCACGGTAAAAGCTGGCGAGTCGTGGCGTGCTGCAGACACGGTCTTCTGTATCAGTGAGACACTGTTCCCGTGCGGTTTACGGTACTTGCGGAGTGCTCCAGATGCGTTTTCATGTGACATTCCCGATCATCTAGAGGGTCTTCTGATATATATCCTTTCTGTTTTCCCCTTTTATATATATCTGTATTTTTTTTTTCCATCTCTGATCATTATGTAGAAAACTTCCGTGCAGGGTTTCCGGTTCTCCTTCTGCAGCTTCCTAATAGGGGTGCTCTGGAAAGTTTCCGTTTCCTGCACTTAAGCATTCTGTTGCCTGTTAAAGCTGCATCTGAATTACGCGGGGCCGGGGAAGCGGCTAAGGAGGATTCCATGGGTGCCACGCCACGCCTTGGCGAGCTTTCCTCCCCCACGCAAGCTTTCTGAACGAGGGCGCGGGGTTTCGTTGGAAAGAGGCGAAAAAGAGCGTGGAAAAAAGAAGGCGGGGGACCAAAGGGGAAGACGCGGGAAACGACAAACAAAAAGCATCACATAGTAAGTAAGTAGCCTTCCTCTGAGCGCTACCGTCCTCGCCGTCTCCATAAGCTGCTGTGAATATGCCCAGGTGTTTCACCGCCTGTCACTTCTCTTCACTGCCTGTGTAGGATGTTCCCAATCCAGTAGTGCTTCACAAATACCAGCATCCGGTGTGCCGCTTCGTTGGATGGTGCGGCTTTGTTTGCACTGATAACAGTTACGCGGAGAATAATCAGACAGAAAGCAAACATAAATGCTGACAATCCGGGACACCTCCTGGCAACCGATAAGCCGTGTGTTGTTCGCTGCTGCACTTCACAATAGATAGTGCACACCACGCCTTAAGCAAACAATCGGGTCGCCAGGTCTAAACAAGCCGGGCCTGCGCACTTGCTACAGCCTGGTTCAACTCGTCAATGCTATCCTGCAAGTGAACACTCCGAGCCTTAATGACGTGCTTTTCATCCTCAGCTATTTGGTCATACACTTCCAGCTCCCTGCAAATCTCATGCAACACCGCAAGCTCCTCACCTATCTCTGCTCTCAAAGTAGCTTGCTTTTTCATATATCCTCCGGTCAGCAGATTTAATCTCTTTTCCAGCCTGTGGGAGTCAGAAGAAACAGATCTGATTGCCCGAATCAATTGCTCCTCATATCCCGCTTCTTCTTCTTCTTTCTGTTCTGCCCCGTTACTCCCAAAAACAGCCTGCTCATAGTCCTCGTACTTCAATGTTGAAAGCTCCTTTTCCACCAGTCCTAACACCACCTCTATCGTAGTAGTATTAACATTCCAGCTCTCATCATCGGGATTCTGCTCTTCATGAAAGACATACTGAGCCCTGTCTGAGTTCACCATTTGTCTCATCCTGTCATCTATTAGCTTTTCAACTAGTCTGCCACTGTCAGACTTGTCATATGCCTGTACCGACTCGGGAATAGGTAGCTTGTTTTGTACAACTTGAGATGTCATCAGCTTCTTAACTCGCATTTCCTCGGCCTTAATCTCAACTTGCCTCTGCCTTTCAAGCTCTCCTTGATCATCTATACTGTCTTCCCCATACAAGGCTCGAGTAGGAGATCGTGCATTCTCCCCCACATCCTCTTCCTCATCCTCAAAGTCAGCAATCTCAAAATCATTCAAGGGCTTAGGTAGACTTTCCAACTTTGCTCTTAATGATTGCACCTTCCCAGACCCATCAGGCACTTGTCCATCAGATGTATCACCCTCATCCCCATTTTGTACCTCCTCGTCTTCAGGACCAGCTCGACTGAAAAGCACCGATCGCTCATGTGTAGTGCGATGAAGGTCCTTTACAGCTTTATTGATGCTAGCATCCACATCTTCAACATCAACCTCTACCGCACCCCCAGGAGCACTCAAAGCAAACTTTCTTTTCTTGAATTCTAGTTCCTGTGCATCATCATTGTAGTGGGACTCTGTTGTTAGCCTCGTCTCACGAGCTTCTTCACGCTTTCGCTTCTGTTTCTTTCGCTCTTTCTCTACTTCGTCGTTCGTTGTACCATGTTTCTCTGCACCGTCATTGAACTTTTCGCTGTCTATCAAGTTAGACTTCTGTTCATCTTCAATGCTGAATCTCCCTTCTGCAGGTCTTCTCTCCAGCGCAATATCTTTATTGTAATCCATCTGTGTTTCAAACTTCTTTTTTGTCTTGATCTTGGTATTGATTCCAACCTGCTTGAGTTCACGCCGCTTCTGCAATATAGCCACTCTCCTGCTCTCAGCCAAAAGTCGCTCTCTTGCTTTCCGCTTTGCCTTCTTACCTTGGGTGTTGGCTAGCCGCGCTCTAGCCTCACTCAACATCTCTCTTTCATCATCATCAAGCTCTTCAAAGTCGGGCCGAGCTGGCTTCGACTCAGGATTGATATTCAGCGGATCAACACCCCCCACTGTCTGGCTCTGTATATTTCCAGTCAGTTTAAGATCTGTACTATCAAGATTATCATCCAGTAGCTGTTGATATCTCTCAATGCACTGGTTCGAAGTCCGATTCATCAACATGCTGATAGAATTCCACTGGTTTGGACGGAGCCGTACCAAATCTAGTAACTTCTTGTCTTCATCCCTTGTCCACTCAGTCTTTCGTATCGTAGGGCTCAGCCACTCCTGCCATCTGAGCTTGCACTGCTTAGCAGTCTTTTTAGCCAAGAGTGAGCTTACCCTGGCCCACTGATTCAATCCATACTTCGCTATCGATGCCTTCAAAATCTCATCTTCCACGTTGCTCCACACACCTCCTTTCACATAAATAGGAGCCATGTTACTATGTTCAAGCGATCCTGCCCTTGAGAGATCGGATCTTTTCTTACATACACTGTGTCCCAATGCTCACAAAATCAATTTATATTTATATTTTTTTGTTTGTACTAGATAAATACAAAAAATTCACCGCTCTGCCATTCTCATTAATGGCTCTCTGCGCTCGTTGAAATCTACCTTTTACCACATTGCTCATTGCTCTGTCCTTAAGGCGAAGATTTATTTATCAAAAATCTTAACAAAGAGAATACCTTGTATATATCACTTTTGCTTATATATAAAAGGAAGAGGCTTTCAGCAGCAATTAGATGCCGATCATACCGAATCTCAAGCCCAAACATCAAAGGCTAATACTGCAATGTTACCCTTCCAAAAAGCTCTCTTTCAACGATACGAAACCCAACAACGCGGAGTTGAGTTATCTCCTTTACTATGCTTCAACGAGGAGAACTAAATTGGAGAAAGTATCCAATTTTCTTGTGAAAAAGACCAAATCGGATGTTTCGCATACGCGTATAGGACATGTGAAGGTAACACTTTTCATACTTCAGGAGCTGATTGAAAAGTGCTCTGACGATTTGGGGATTATCTCGAAGAATATCATAGAAATATTAGGTGACTCTCTGAAGCTGGGCGAGATCTCTACCTGCCATCTGGGTCTGGAAGTCTACTCCAAGTACTGTGACAAGATGCAGTTATCTCAAAGACAAATCTTCTCCAGCAACCCCGATCTCTTGAAACGATTCCTCTCCATTCAAAACTATTATCTTGACTTGGGTTACGGGAACAGGTCCGAGGATTGGCTAAGAATTGCTCTCCAGTCAACAGAAAACGTTTCGAGATACATTGATCCTGTTATAAGCAATTCCAGAAATATGAAGCTCATTGAAAAATCCATACATCTAATTATGAAAGCCCTAGCATCGTGCTATAAAGCAGAACTCACACCAAAGAAGTCGCTTACTTATGCTACCAAGCCAGAGGTTTCCATGGAGAGCTTGCCGCTGGATGATCTGATTCTTCGATACCTTCAATTATTCTTTGACACAAGCAACAAAAGACAGGTTGATTTATCAACGAAGGCTTTAACGAAATACGCATTGGATAACTCTTTGGAAGTGAGTTGGCTTACTTCTTTGGTTGAACTGTGTGCTAGAAAAACCCACATTGAACTGAGGTATAGAATCATTTCGATACTGATTTTAGAGCTGACGACAAACGCTTACAATGAGGCCAGAGAGGTCATTTGCCGTTTGATTTCTAATCTGTTATCGTCTAAGGATGTAAACATGGTTGGCCTTCCAGTGAAGGAGGTGTTGAGCGACGTTGTCATGTTACAAAAGGAAGATATTTTGAGCTCCAGCCCTTCACTCAATGGAAGTTATATCCAGATAGTAAAGAGTCTGGGAACTCACATTTACTACAACAATCAAATCAACGATATGTTAGAGGAGATGCTAAAGATATACTATCAGCTTATAATGTCAATTGGAAGCTTCAAAAATGCTAAGGAAGTTTCTGGTGTAACTAGCCTATTCATTAACAATTTGAAGACCGTTCTTGAGGTCACCCATACGGACAACCTGATAGATTTCAAGAAAGCCCCATACCCAACAAGTCTATTCAATTATCTTTACTATTGTATTGACTTCAAGGAACTACCCGAATCGGCCTCTGTCAGGGATAAAGAGGCCCTACAAGTTCAGTGGTTTTCATTATTGGAGGAGTTCTACTCGAAAGAAGTTGATAAGAAGACTTACTCAAAGCCAAATTATGAAAGTTGTATTGTAAATAAGACCGACAATGTTTTGATGTTGTTACTCAATGCTGTGCAGGATATCTCAAGTAAGTCCACTACGTTGCTGAATGTACATATTTTGTCCACCCTGGAAAAGGTGGTTGAGTTGTTTGGTATAAATTTCTTGATGGCTTTTCTCAACTTTGTGACGGAGTGGTTCAAAGATGTCAAGGATTATAAGTTCAGCTTGGCGTGGGTTTTACTTTTGAGAATATCCGAGACTCTGAATATTGATGAGTTGAACACAATCTGTGTTAGCAAGATCATGAAACTACGCGAGGATGGGCTGTGGTATTGCGAGTTTGCGGTTCCTGATATATACGGTAACCCGGCTGCTGAGCATGAAACATATGACATATCCAAGGAAGACCTGGTGCAAATTCTATCCAAGTATGAAGACATCAAGTTTTGGCTGCATCGATCTGGACAAGATGCTGAGTTAAAATCAGCACCTGTTTTCTCGAGAACCCCTCCCAAGCTGATCTTTGCTCGCTCTACAACTGCGACAAACTCCATTGTTGGTAATAACACCTCGCCATCATCTCTGATGGCGTCGTATGATGGGCATTCTCGTTCACGGTCCGGTAGCGCCTCAATCACGAACTTGTCCATCCTTGATTACTCACCTGCGAGATCTATGACTTCTTCCAGAGTGAATTCAAGCTCCATTCATCTCCGGGAGTTACGGTCGATTATTTCAGGGAAAGGCAGAAGTCCCTCTTATTCATCTAGCATTCTGAACTCCACGCGGCTCAGTGCACCCAACTCGGGATCTTCTGGGCTGAAATCTGGCTACAAGAAAAGCGGGCTTGCTTACTGCATTGACGACCTAGAGCTCAGTGAGGACGACGACGACGACGAACCAAGCACTAGTGCCTCTGACGACCACATCCAAAACGTGAAGGTTGTGAGCTACTGAGTTCTACGAAACAGGTTCTCTTTAACTGTAAAAAACAACATTATATCCATTAAAAGACATACACGTCCCCAAACTGTACACCAAAGAACTAGCTAGTCCTTCTAAAACTAATCCTCGTCTGTCTCAATAGCCTCATCGTCATTCAGCGCATCAAACGCATTGAACTTCGAGACCTGTGCCAATGAGATAGTGTCCCTGACATCGGTGCTGGCCTTTCCAGAAGAGATCTTCGAACTGCTCGTCTTCACCTTCATAGTATGCTGTTTGACCTCTACTTTTTCCTCAGAAGGAGACGCCTTTTTCCCCTTAGGAGCCACAAAAGAGGTCCATCCTTCCTCGTCTGTCAGTTTGGTTTCCTTTATTGGCTTCTTCTTCTTAGGATGGCTGTTAAACGACTTCCTGCGAGGCTGCTGAAACTCATCAAACTCTCGTAAAGCTTCTCTTACGTCAGCAATCGATTGTACAAAGTCAGTGAGATCCACTCCGTCTGGAAGCACACCATTCGACTCAAACTGGAACAGCTCTTCTTCTGTGTATCTCTGGACCATTGTATAAGCGTGGACAAAGAAACCTGACGATCTGTTGCTACTTACTGTTTTGTTGCGATGCTGTGTTTCCGTATTTCTGCTAATGTATGAAATAGTATTTTCTACAAAGAAAGCTTACTCTTCCGATCAGAATCAAAGACTAAAAAAATTTTCACGTCGATTGACGCTATGCGACGCAGAAGCAAACTGGTTCCGGGCTGTGCTCAGAGGAATTTTTTTTTTTTTTTTTCAGATTTATGTCTAAAGATGTATCTACTACCATTTTCTTCCCGTTTATCGATACAGAAACCAAAAGCTCTCTACCTGCAGAGAACAATCCCTCGAAATGGCAAAAACTCTCTCCAAGATTGCCCGAAAGGTCAGAGACAGCAAATCGACGATTCACCCCAAAGGACGCAAGGCGCAGCTGTTCTCACGTGCCTCGCTCAGAGAAGACAAACTCAAGAAACAGAAGATAGTGTTTGCTTCTAGAAAGGCCAATGATCTGGAGATCGTCGGATTTCTGCAGGACGCTATCACTCAGCAAGACCTGTATAATGATCGTGAAGTGCTGGATCTAACAGAAGTACGACAGCTCATAGAGGCATTTATTTCACGTCAGGATGAGGAGCTAAAAGAGCTCAGGGACCAGAGAAGACCAGGAAGACCAGCCTCCAAAAGACAGGATCAACTCGAGCTGCTAAGAAAGAAAGAAAACCACATTTTCGAGACAGGCTGGAGTGTTCCAGATCTGACAGATGGAGACAACGTGGCATCCCTCAGGAAATGGAAGGGGGACAGAGGAGGGCTAACTTCAATCAAGTTTGTAGCAGTGAAACGAAGCTAAGCACCATGATCATCGGTGCCCACAAAGAAACTTAGCGTGAAGGCAGCCATGAATACTCCGCCCACCACTGACAGCGTATTACGGATCCAGCTGTACACGAGCGATGATCTCCTTCTTGCAAACACCAGCTTGTTGGTGTTTCCATCCAAAAGTATCCAGCCTTTGCGAAACAAATTGCTCATCTTGTTCAGATACAACTCCGGAGATTCCAGATTAGACATCAGGTCGATTATACTCTTCTTCGTGGCATTCGTTGTTTGCGGTCTGTACTCTTTGAGCTTCTGAGTGCTACCGTCCTTACTAAGCACCAGAAAAATGTATCCTCTGAGTTTATTTCCCTGTTGTTTCTCGTGTGGGAAGAGATCCAGTTGCAGTCGTTCGTGTCGACTGAATATGCTGGTAGGCACAACAGTGTGGGGTACGAGAATCGAAGTGAAGAAGTTTTTGTTCTCTAGGGTCTTGGGGCTGTTGCTGAGCTGCTCTTTCGACCATTCATAGTTCAGTTTCGATCTGAAAAGGGTATCTTGCTGAGAGTCGCTGTCCTGTTTGGCCTCTTTCAGGAAGTCTTCGAACTCATGCTCGCTGGTGCTCACTCCAGTGTGATCTAGTAGTTTAATTAATCGAGACGGCTGACGCGAGGGTGCGGGAGTGAGCTTGGTCATCCTGGATACTGCAAAAAAATCTTTGTCGTGCTTCTGCAACTTGTTGATAGACGATAACAGGTCTCTGAAACTACCTGTGGATCGGGAGTCGGAATCTCGGGCCCTGTGCTGCTCTTGTGATAGCAGCTCGCCAATGGTGCTGGAATTCTCATGTTTGGGGACCGGCTCCTCCAAAAGTAGATCAGAGTTGCGCGGAGTCTCGTTCTTCGATCTGGCATCAATACCCAACTGGTCAAAAGCGAAATACTCAAGATAGTCTCGATTTCTCCTGAGAGTAGCCACCATCAAATACATCCTCTCTTTGTTTCTAATACTTTTGTCGGATCTAGCCAACATCTTAAACTGCTCCAAACGAGCGTAGAAATCAGAGTCTTCATCCTTCAGTAGATACCTCCTCAGCAGTTCCAGCTCGGTCCTGAACTTACGAGAGAAGTACGGATATCCCATTGGCCTCTCTAGTGTGACTGTGCCCACGGGACGAGCGGGATTTTCCAATACCAAATCCGCTGAGGAGCTTATCTTATCTTGGGATTTGCCTCTTTCTTTTGTGAGGGCCGATCCAGGTCTCTTTTGCATCGTCAGCAGATCTATTTCGTACTCGGAATCAAGGCCGTTTGCATGCGACGCTGTTCTAGCTTGCATCACCAGTCCATGGCCATTCCGAGTCAGTAAATGTCCACCGCTTGCGTTTCCACCTACGCGACCCCAAGATCGGGGTCTCAAAGACAGTGACACGAGCTGTCTTGAGGCGCGGGAGGCGGTGCAAAAACACACATCTGTAGCCATTCTGTCTCAATGGATATATGGCCGTGCTAACCCAGCGCTCTTTAGCAACTGTCTGTTTTATTTTGGACCAACTATTCACAAATCTACTGTATCATCTTTGAGTTTCGTTTTCAGTGTCTTGCCCCCTCCCCCCCCCATTCTTTAATATAATTTATATCAGGATGTGTAGAAGTACGTGCACTACCCAAATGCATAGTAGCTTGATGTTACAATGTTATAATAACATGCCAAATAGCACACTCACTGGAGCAAAGATCAAAAACATAGAGAAATACAGATAAACAAGTGGTACAAGTGTACCCCTTAGGACCATGGATATTTAGTATAATAATGCTAGAATGAAAGCCTCCAGATGCTCACGACTTTTTTCTTCCAAACAACCCTCTTTTTTTCTTCTTTTCCTTATCCTTACCTCCCGTGCTATCTCCGTTTTTAATCTTTTCCTGAAGCACGTTCTGGGCAGTAGTTGGAGCAGGAGTAGGGGAAGGCACAGGAGCGAGGTTCCGAGACTCTGCTGGAATATGCTGAAGCCCATTGGCACCGATCGGATAATTCTCGTCCTCTGCAGCCTGTTGTTGCGTCTCGGCATCTAATAGAAGATGAACAGAAGATGAGCTGCCGCCGTGCTGGTATCTCTGGGGAGGTTGTTGTACTGGCTGCTGTAGTTGCTGGTGAAGAGGCTGTTGTGCAGAGTGCTGTACAGGTTGTTGTACAGATGGTTGTACAGGTTGTTGGGGTGGCTGCTGAGGGTTCGACTGTGTCTGCGGGACACTGCTGTAAGAACCGGGGGCATCACTGTTGATGCCCAGTCCATTTGGCATCTGGTTCCTTCTGTTGACCTTATTGAAGCTGGTGGAAGAGCTTTGCCGCACAGGATATGTACCCATACTTCCACCAGCACCGGGCATCATGGAGTGCCTCGAAGGCATTCCCCGAGTGTCGTTGCCTAGAGACATTCCATTGAAATTCGTGGTGGACTTTCTGTTCTTTCTCGAAGTAGGCTTGAAATGTCTTCCAGATTGAGATTGTCCCTGGTTATAGTAGTCCTGGTTGTCATAACCTTGTCCCTGAACTGAGTACGCTCTACCATTAGTGAAGGATGCCATTGAGAGGTTTTCCTGGGTATACGATAAGGGCACCGAAGGTCTTCTTTGCTGTGATTGTGGCTGTGGAAACTTTGGTGCAAATATCTGCTGTTGACTAGGAAGTCCCTGGGGAGGAAGACCATGTGGCAGTCCCTGCTGAGGAAGATATGTTGGGGACGACGAGCCATTGTTATTTGTAGCTGGATACGCCTGCTGTTGCTGCTGTTGTTGGTGCTGGGTCTGGGACTGGTACTGAGGCCCGTACTGCGGTTGGTATTGCTGGCCGTATTGGTATCCCTGGTAGGATCCCGGTAGTTGCTGGCTGGCTGAAGCGTCCATATTTGCAGGTTGTCTTTGAATGTTTCCATACTGATCGTAGTTAGGAGAGCTCCGACGTACTTGCTGGGACTGCTGATTGTAGATGCTCGGTATAGTTTTTGGCTGCACAAGTGGTAGCATTTGAGACTGACTCGAGACCGGTGGTGTCTGCTCTGCAATTACATAGGCGTGGGCCATCTCGGAGAGCTCCTCAAGATCGCTTTCAAGTTTGTCTGGACCTAAATCACCACCATTAGCAGCGGGTGGATTCATGGCGTACTGCTGCTGATAAATATCCTGATCCACAGAGTGGTTGGCTGCTGGAGCTGGTATCGCAACTGCTGGGGCAATTGACCGATTCTGCGGTAACGTCTCGGGATTGTACTGTAGCTGTGGCTGCGATAAAACAGCAGCAGATTTTTGTACTTGGTCGTTTAGGTCCTTCAACTCTTTCTCCTTCAGACTATGCTGCAACACCAATTGGTCTTGCTCCTTTTTCAATTGTCGTAGATCCTTCGTGTTTTTCCGCAACCAGAAAAGTGATACTGCATTGTCCAGTGTAGAAGCATTGTTAGTTTTCACCTGAGTCATCATTGCATACAGGAACTCTAAATAGGGTGTTTTCACTTGATAGTCATCAGCAATTAGTATCGGCTGCAGAAGAAGCAAGTCCAGATACAGCTCATTCTGATTAAAAAAATCGAAGAAGAGTTTTGGAGCTTCTGCATAGTCGTCGCTCAACTGGGTCACTGGGAAAAGCTGAGACATTCTTTTCAAAAGAGAAGTCTCGTTGTCGTAACTCTTGAAGAGTTTGCAACCCATGGTCTTGATTACGGTGATCACTTCCAGGATGAGACCGCTAATTAGCGGCTTGGCTAGAATTTGTTCTTGTAGCTGGTCAGGAAATGGTTTTTCGAATATAATAGCAAGAGGTTCGATGGCAATCTTTGGCAAAGCAAACTTCCATTGATATGACAGAAACTCTAACGGAGTGCTCAGCTTGTAAACGTCAGTTGATGCAGCCTCAAAAATATCGGATAAATGGTTAATCAGGGTGATGTCCGTCGATGAGTAACTAGAATCAGTCCCACTCTTTCCAATATAGAGCAAATCGCTTTCTTTCTTGCTCTGGTAAACCGTGTAGGCATTATAGCCAGTCTGACGAATGTCGTAGTCCGACATTATTGAAAGGATAGGTATATCATGTTCTATTTGCAAAGAGAGCTTGACAAACGGCTCTAGACTCACAAAATTCGTCGATTCTATCACAACCGCAGGAGTGTTCCCTATTGATAATTGGCTTTCGATAACTTTCGAAAGCTTGAGGAATGTGGTGGATAGTTCTTGCAACGAGGTAGCAGATACGAAGATGAAGTCAATTTTGATCGCTCTTGACGCAGCTTCTAGTGAAAAAGCGTCCAGAGACGGGAATACATTGGTTAAAGTATATCTGGAGTTTCCGAACTTTTTGGAAGACCACTGGAAAGAGCCTGCATTATCTTTTGGGACAGCAGCGGTGATATTGACCAACGAGAGGTCACACATCCTGGAAGTAAACAGCCTCCAGTTGTAGAATGCCACATTGGGATGATCACCAATCGACAAGACATTATAGCGAGACGACATGGCAGAAATCTTGTAGGGTAGCAAAAGGATAGACTCTGTTGGAATTTCTGTTCAAGCAAAGTAAAGCAAGGATGTAAGGAAGTAATCTATTTATATGTTTTGCTTTTCTATGTCGTTCCCAAACTTGATCCGGCCCCTGTGTCAAGGCTCTGTTTCTCTTTCTGAACCGAAGATAACGATCTGTCTTGATAACAGAAGAACGCGCGGAGAGACTTCCTATGTTGTTCGGGGACGATATCACTTAGGAAAGCGCTCTTCTTTATAACTACAACTGTTTTTTTCTACCGGTTCCCGGTGAAATTTTAATATATAACAAGTTTTTTTTTTTTTAGTGCTTTGATTGTGAGCCGAGTGGCGCATGTCTTTTTGACTAGCACCAATGAATCCAGATTGCCTGTGTCACTATGCAACCAGGACTTGCTGGATAGGTGGTGTTTGAGACGGCGAATATTTGCAGGTTCAGTCAGGGGAAGTTTGTCGGGAAGTTTACCTGGGCAGATTGAGGCGAAACTGAAGCCCGCAAGACGGAACGACAAAAGTGTGTGGAAGTCCCAAAAATGCCGGATCCCCAGGCACGCACACCGAGAAGCTTTGGGGTTGGTGGTCGATCGACGCAGGCTGCTTGCGTGTTGGTTCGAATTTTTCTTTGCACTAGCGGCAGGATAAAGGAGTGAAAAATATTTCTAGCAGTCCAAGCAGGCACTAGTAGATGTCCGTTCTCTTCTTATACGTCTGCTTCTGGGAATCGCTGTCGCCGTAAACACTGACACAGCTGGTTTGGCCCAGACACAGCGACCCGGCACCTCGGTCACGCGCTCTGTCCGCAACAGCCTCACCCGCTGACGCACGGCAGGCCTCTGAGGAAGGCCTAGTCTCTGTGATGTACGGCAGACGTCAGAGAAATTCAAGAGTGTATCTCCGGTTGATGAGCGCAGCTTTGACTCTTTCGGTCATAATCTCTTGCACAGTCATGACAGATGGTGGCGGTGGCGCTTCGCGGGTCCGCCCAGCCCCAGCTGTCTCGGTGTTCTTTTCTTCTGAGAGTCGCCGCCGTAGAGAGCTTCCAAAGCGCTCACTGTATCTGTATCGTTCTCGAGCGTCTTTGGCGGTGCGACAAGCTCGCCGCAGCGAGTTACGCTGCACTCCTGAACAGGTTCGTCGTGGCTGTCGATCTCGATGTCGGACAGCCACCGGATCAGCGAGCTCACGCCAGTAGACGTCGAGAGTTTCTCCCTGGAGAGCTCGCCAATTACCATGTAGTTGCTCAGCTCCGCGTCGTAGCTGGACAGATCCTGCAGAGTAACAAAGAACTGGTACCGCGATCGAACGCTTTTCACAGGCAGTGCCGGGTTTTCCACCAGACACAGCAGGCCCTTTTTCTTGGCTAGAAAACGGCCGTCTTTGCGTCCCAGCTCATACTCTTCCGCATCAACAATATCCCCGAAGCTCTGCAGCGTCGTTGTCGACCGTCGTCCGATAAGGCCTGCCTGTAGAATGTACTCGGGCGAAACTACCCTTGTGATAGCCGATCGCCGATAAGATAGTCCTTCATGGCCCGATCCCACACAAAGAGCCAAGAACTTTCCGGTAGTGATGGGATAAAGCTTGGAGTACAGCCTGAAAACCAAAGTAATGGGGTCCCCTGAAGGTTTTGTGAGCACCACAAAGCAGCGGCGGTCTGGCATCTCTTCCCCTTGCTCGGTGAACGTTCACATAAAATAGAGAGCTGATCAGGGACCCTCACGTAATTTTTCCATTATAATACCACATAGGGTGTGTTAGCAAAATCGGAGTTTGGTTATTAATAATATTATGCTCATATTTTTCTCTCCACACATAAGAAGCGAGATTTTCGCCCTTCTCGACAATTGTGTACATAACAGCACAAAAAGGCCTCCAGAAACACTAACCCTAAAGGGCAGCAACAGCAAGAGTCTGTAGATTCAGACAACAAAGGTCTCGATTGAAATCTAGCGCCCCTGCTCATACTCAGTTTGATATGTCCGACCACCAGTATCATTTCGACGTAACCATGTCGTGCTCCGGATGCTCCAGCGCCGTTAATAGGGTGCTTCTGAAGCTGCCAGGTGTGAAAAACGTGGACATCTCGCTGGAAAACCAGACGGTGGATGTTGTCACCGATAAGGATCTTGATTACAGCACCGTTCTCAAGGCCATTGGAAAGACGGGGAAGCAAGTTAAAAGCGGCAGCGTTGTTGCTTGAACGAAGCACATTTTTTCTTTCTTTTATATACGACTGTTCCATATTTGGCTGAAGATTTGACTATAACCAATCGAGATCGAGTTTGGACACACTCTTGTAGTCGCTGAATCTGAACTGGAGAATGCCTCCGACGGAATTATCGCTAATACCTAGAGTAAGCACCTCGCTAAACTCATCGTCGGTAGCATTGAAACTAAGACCTGTCACCTTACCAAAGAAGTTGATATTCTGATACCGAAGTTTGTCAGCAGACCCTTGAGACATCATGCTGTTCTTCAGATCTAAAATGTACACGTTGTCGATGGACTCTGCAAAAGCCAGCATATCCTGCCTGTCAAGAGCGTTGAATCTAAGGTTTCTAACTGCTCCATTGAAAAACCCAGCAATGCTTGCTAGAGGCTTATCAAGTCTTCTTCTATCATAGAGTCGTACTGTTCCGTCCTGGTTGCCGGTGGCTATGATGTTGTTCTTATTCCAGTCGCAGGAAAATGAAAAGTCATGATGATGGGTAAATATCTCTACCGGCTTATCGCTCAACACTCTTCTGTCGAGAATCACAGATGAAGATGAGTCTCCCACTAGCAGGAGCTCGTTGGGGTTTTCAGGGCTTTGAGAAATGCAATTGATGGGGTAATCAAACCTAGCCTGTGCCGAGATCCGATTTTTTAGCATATCGTAAGACCTGATGTAGTTGTCGTTCGAAGCTATTATAAGGTCTGATTGCAGGTTTTTTTGGGGTGTCAAAATGTAATTAGTGATTCCATTCGTGTCATTTGTGAGATTGCAGTATTGGGTTTCGCTGGTCGATAGATTGTGCGTTAGTATCGACCCTGCAAAAGATCCAGCAAAGACATGGTCTAATGTAGCGCTGAGGGTAGAAATCTTGAAGTCATAGTCCAGTGACATTATTTTTGTGTGCTCGTTAGTTTCAGGGTCCAGCTTCATGATTGCAAAGCGATCCTGTGTATCTCCTGTAGAGTAGAACACCTGGTTCCTGCTCACGCTCGAGACAAGATTCCGTAACTGGAAATGAACTAGCTTAGGCTTGGGAGTGACAAAGAATTTCTGAAACTCGTAGATAGTAGTGTTCACCTGTCTTAGGTGTGCATCAAGCTCCTTGCTCGCCAAAAGAATCGAGTTCGACAGATGCCGATAGCTCTTGAACAGCTTCAGTCGCTGGTTCACCATCTTCAAACGCGAATACGGGCTGTCCCAAACTAGCCCCTGTATATCCATAAACTTTTCGTTACCCCTGTTCCTCATTTTGTACGAACATATGAGGTTTGGATCAACCACACCTCCGCATCGGCTGGTCACAGTTTTGCGCTCTTGATAGTTTCCAATAAGACTCTTAAGATCATATCGCGACTGAAACTCGCACTCTGTATAGTTGAGAGAGGAGTAGACAAACTCAAAAAAGTCGTTATCCAGCTCATACACACTGCCGCCTCCGACTCCAATGTAATCCTCCTCAAGTGACCCCATAACCGAGTGGTACTGCTGAAGCACCTGCTCGTCAACATCGAGCCACTCCATTTTCTTTCTGCCTTTTATGCCCTTGATTTACAGTATCTCCGCAAGCCGGTAATACAACTCGGCTGAGAACGTCTGACCAAGACTCGTGCAACAATATTCTGTCGTGTCTCTGAACTTTCCAAGATTGCTTCGTTAAAGAGCCCACCAGTACGTCACCACTCGTCCTGAGTAAGATTAAAGGAAACTGGCCCTGTATAGAAAAGTAACATTTATTCGAAAGTGCTCCAAATTACTCCACTAAAAAAAAAGGACGGAATTGAATAAGCCCACACTAATTAAGTTGTGGGGGACTGTTGGTGATAGCTCACAAAGGCTTCTCTCATTTTTATCCCACGAATTCAAACCTAAACGTCATTCCAGCGAGCGAAGAACCGCACCATCCGAGGGCTACTGCTACAAGGCCTCCAGCGATACATCCCTACACCAGCTCTCAGGAAAGCGTAGTAATCTGATTTGTCTTACTGAAACTGCGCTGCAACTCAGCAACTATCTATTGTAGAGAGTTGGATGTGTACAGAAAGGTGTACTGGTTTCCCAGATGTGGGTTATGATTATTGTCTGTAGAGCATCTGTAACTATTCACTAATTAAATTCGGGAGTTAATTAGAAATATTATGTATCCGATTCAATAGCCGAAATGGGAATTCATATGTATTTCGTGAGCACCAGCAATCCTTTGTTTAAGAAGATGAGTTGAATTAATTACCCGTGTTACAGCACTCCTGACGAACGTTGGCTATCAGTTGCTAATGACCAGATTGAATGCTGATGAGGCCTCGCTACCAGTAATTCAACAAATCGTGGGGTTAAATTGGAGGCGCGCAAGAACAATAGAAGCGCATGCACAGTAGTGTATCGGGGAAGATTAGATTTGAGCCGATCGTCTCGCGTCGATTGCGAGCGAATCTGGGGGATGAAAATTACGGGAAAGTGATTCTTTTCACTCTCAGCATCGAGATTCAGCCGATAACAGAGACGCACATTGAAGCAGAGGGGGCGGCCGGTCGTGTAACACTGTACTGGATCGAGAGTTCAGCAAGGAGTTTCCTGGAGGAACTGGTTCGGGTGGCTTTAAAAACTTTGCAAAGCGACAGAAAACAGGACACGCTTATACCGGCCACAATATGAGCCAGGAACCGATAGAGCAGAGCTCACCGAGCACCAGGGGCAACTCGTTGAACGCCAGGCACGATCTTTTGTTTATACAGCGAGAGCCATCACTGTCGCTTTTCTGTGGTGGTGTTGCAGGAGCGCTGTCGCGAACCGCAGTCTCCCCCATGGAAAGAGTTAAGGTTCTACACCAAGTACAGGGATCTACAGCTTCCTATACTCACGGGACCATGCGGACAGTCTACCAGATGTGGATGGAGGAAGGGTATAAAGGACTTTTCAGGGGTAATGGGATCAACTGCATACGAATCGTGCCTTACTCCGCAGTCCAGTACTCAGTGTACGAGAAGATGAAAGAGATTTTTCTGAAGCCAGGAGAACACCAGCTGGACACACCGCACAGGCTGGTAGCGGGCTCAGTCGCAGGATTTGCGTCTGTTCTTGCAACATACCCTATGGACTTAGTGAAGACGCGGTTGTCGATACAGACTGCGCAGTCGCTGCAAAACCTGCACCGGGACGCCCCGTCTTCAGCTCTGCGCACAAAACCGCCAGGCATGCTTACGTCACTGAAAAAAATATACCAGACGGAAGGAGGAATAAGAGCTCTGTACAGAGGCCTATGGCCTACCTCATTTGGAGTTGCGCCCTATGTGGCGCTGAACTTCGCAATCTACGAACAGCTCAAGGAGCTGCTTCCCGAGAGATACCAGGCCAACACTGCTGTAGCACTGGCGCTGGGTGCTGTGAGTGGCGGTGTAGGGCAGTCCCTAATCTATCCTATGGACATTTTGCGACGTCGGTTTCAGGTAGCATCTCTCGGAAATGGTACCATGGGCTTCGACTACACGTCTACATGGGACGCCCTGTACAAGATTGTGCGGTACGAGGGAGTCAGGGGCCTGTACCGTGGCTGGACAGCCAACATGTGGAAGATCTGTCCGTCCATGGCTGTCCAATGGGCCAGCTACGATTTGCTGAAAAAGCACCTGGCTGGAGTGACCGTAATTGAGTGAGTAATTGCTTAGTTGATTTAGACAGATCTGGTGACCGGATACAGTTATCAGGTGTATTGTTTCGCGTGCGCCGAAAAGCGTACACCTTATTGTCCTGGGCTGAAATCCCTAGCATTTACGCACTGCGCCACGTCCAGCTGCATGCTGCGCCATGTCTGCCGGCCAATCACGTCTGAATCGTCTTATTTTCTGTGCCTTTGATAGTTACCCGGCCGCATATCCAACCCGTTTGGGCCTATCAACAATCAATGCGATTGGTTCAGATCTCCTGCCTGCTGCAGTAACCCGGGTTTCAGCCTGCGGGTTTGCAGGGGGGGAAAAAGTTCGCGAGCAGCGGGGGGGGGGGGATGCCTTCGAGGTCGCGGGGGCCTGCCTCGCAAGAGTCACCGGGCCAAGCAGTAGCTTGCGTTTTTCCATCCCGTGCATATATAGTTATATATACATAGCAATATAAATCCCTCATTTTCCCTGCTCAAAGCTGCCTTCTATTATAAGACAGATACATTTGTTGCAATTAAAGCTCCAACCCTAAGTTGCCTCAGTAGATCCCCTCTCATTCGATCAGTGTGGCCTTGTCTGGTGTCCTTGTTTGAGTCTGCTCTTGTGCCCGCTTCTCTCCGCACACAGCTCAGCAATGTTTGCCGCCCAGACTCCAGCCCAGCAGCAACGACAGAGCATCCCTGCTGGCACGGGGTCTTCTATCAAAAGACTCAAAAAAGAGATCGAGAGAGAGTTCGACGAAAAGAGCTGCACCTCGCTGGAGATATGGAGAATGTTCAACAACAGAAACACACTCCTTCCAAATAACAAGAGAATTCTCAACCTATCCTGGAGACTCAATAGCATCGACGTGATCAAACGCAGAAACTCCAGAAGCACTACCGTCCAAGTGGAGAAGGCTGCTGCTTCCCAATATTCCAGCAATAACCTGTCCCTGTTGAAGCAGCACGATTCTGGCAACCTAATACATGACAACAGAACACCCGACAATCCCGAGTTTGACTATATCGAGCACATCCGCCGCATTTCCAAAGAGGAATATGGAATCAACACCGATTTGTCGACACACACAGACCATTTCAGATCACTAGCCAAGGATGGAGATGCACTCATGTCGCTCTCACATCCGATCAATATAGATTTTGAGGGTAGAAGCGATGCCAACAATGACTATTTTTCGCCAGAGACTAGCCACTCTGTATCGTCGAACACAACCTCTATTTTTTCAGCAGTGAATCCCTCTTTCAACACGCGGCGGCACCAGCCCTCCTTCAGCGATGCCAGCGGTGAGCCTCGTTTCAATACCTCTGCCAACAACTTCCCGAAGCTCGGGTATTCCAATCTCATTGGACAAGACGACGATTTCAACGTTGACTCGTTTCTCAAATTTGACGATAACTTCAACGATTTGATGGAGTTCACCAACCTCGACCAGCCTGATAAATCTTCACAAAGGAGCCCCACCGTATCTCAGCGCAAGACTTTGAGCTCCCATGCGAAGCCTCAGACCGAGCCCACCGGAAACCTCGATAGAGGTAGTCTCGACTACAGCCTTACTAATTATATTGATACCTTGGAAGTGTCCCTTGACAAGCACGGTAAGTCAAGGGCATCGAAAACCGGCTTTCCAGATCGTGTCTCCCCGCTAGGATCGTCTCCAATGTCAACACAAACTCCAAAGACGTCAGTGTCTTTTCCATATAGCAATACTGCCGCCCCTATGTCAGTCTCCAACCCCACGTCAGCGGTCGGGCTGTCTGTCTCTCCATCATCATCAGTATCAAGACCAGACCAACAACCTATTTGTGAGAATTGTTTCACTTCCACCACTCCTTTGTGGCGGAAAACGTCCGATAACAGACTTCTCTGCAACGCCTGTGGATTATTTTTCAAGCTGCATGGTGTAATAAGACCGCTCAACACTGGCGCCGCTGCTGTCTCTAGCACGACCACCCAAGGCAACCGCAAAAAGAGGCCTTTGGGAGACATGGCGTCAGAGCGCGTACAAAGAGCCCGGGATGTCACTAAGACCGCAAACCTGGGAAACGAGACGTTTAAGGCTGATGACACACAGATGGGAGAGGCCCTTGTTGGCGACTGGGACTGGCTCAAGTTCAACGTGTGAGTCAATAGAGGGCCATCTACCCGCACGCTCTCTGTTCAGTCTCTCTCAAGTCTGTATCTGGTCACCCGCATCGACTCTCCGATTACATTTCGATCTGTCTCTAAGACTGCTAAAAGCTTGGATACTTTTCTTTGCACCTTAACTGTGTGTGTTTCGCGATTAATATAATTCTCTCATTTATTTATAGCCCCACCAACGATCATCGTAGTTGGTCCCTTCAAATTGAGAAGTTCACGTTCACGTTACCCATGTTGCTTCGTTTCTTTCTGTCCATACTTGCTGAAGTACTGGGACGTTTCCAGAACTGGAAAATGGGCACCCAAAGAGAGCTCCACGAGTAGACAGAGTTGATGATTTCGCTTCCATTATCGTCATTTGTCAGCTCGCTAATCACCTTGCTAGACAGTCGATTGGTCAGCTTCATCCGTGAAGTGGGCTGTTTGGTGACGCGTGATTTCCGGATCTTTGTTTTTCCGTTGGGCTTGTTGCTGTTGCGGTGAAAGTGAACAAACGCAGAAGAGTCCGAAATGTACCCTGTTGATAGGAGGTTGATTATGGAACGCCATATGCGCTTGGCAGTCCTGTACCTGGAGTATCGGGGCGGGGGCATTGATCTCATCGGTGAGTGGGGGGGGGATGTAGAGGCCCTCTCGGTGCTTGGCTATTAGGGACGGTTAGCTAGAAGCCTACGTATTTAAACTGGCGTCTGCAATTGTCTCTATTTATGAACCGGGGAGCAGCACAGCCCGCAACCGAAAAAAAAAAGATATTTATTGTATGTAAATAATTTTTTCTTTCTTTCTTTTACGCATTGACGTGTTATAAAGAGAAGCTGTCTGAAGCAAGATAGAGTGCTTGCAAGGATATCTGGAGCTGGGAGCTTACAGGGAAAGCGGACTGAAGCTAAGAGGTCTGTGGTCAGGAGACGAACAATTCTTTTTGATACGTAGAATCAAAAGACTCGATCGGGGCCTACTGCATGATTGGGGAGATCCACAAGTTAGATAGCTGAAGATGATCTCGGTTACATGCATGACGTTTCTTGTGCTGTGGGCGATGGGGATCGTCGCTGGAGCAGACTACTACGAGATACTGGGACTATCACGGGATGCAGATGAAAGACAGATCAAGCATGCATATCGAAGTCTGAGTAAGACCTACCATCCCGATAAGAACTCAGGTGACGAGGATGCACAGGCTCGGTATATCGAAATAGGCGAAGCATATGAGGTGCTGATGGACTCTGAAAAGCGGGCCACTTATGACAAGTATGGGGAGGAAGGGTTAAAGAATGGAGGTGGCGCACAGCAAGCGCACGATCCGTTCGACATGTTTGCGAACTTTTTCGGCGGCGGGTCTGGCCAGTTCCAGCAACAGAGAGGACGACCACGGGGCTCAGACATCTCTACTGCGATTGATTTCACACTGAAGGAGTTTTACAATGGAATAAACAACGACTTTCTGTTTGACATGCAAAACATATGCGACAGATGTGATGGCAGTGGATCAGAAGATGGAAAGAAACATATCTGTACCGACTGTAACGGTAGAGGACGGTTGCTAGTCAAGCGCCAGCTTGGTCCAGGGATGTTCCAGCAGTTTGAGTCCGCATGTCCTCATTGTGGTGGGTCTGGTAAAAAGATAGCCCACCGGTGCAAGAAGTGCCAGGGCAAGGGAGTCACAAGAGGACAGAGAACCTACAACATCAACCTGCAGCCAGGAATCCCGAGAAACCATGTTGATGTTCTCAAGGGTGAGGCTGATAAATCTCCCGACTGGGAGGCAGGAGACTTGCTGATCCAGTTCAGGGAGATGGCCAAAGGTAATATGGGCTACAGAAGAGTTGGCACTAATTTATATCGGACGGAGGTTCTGAGTCTCAATGAATCCTTGTTCGGAGGGTGGAGTAGAGAGATCCCTTTTCTGGATAACTATGATGGAACCGTGAGTCTCCATAGAAAAAGTGGGGAGATCGTGGTGAATGGGGAGGTTGAGGTCGTGAAGGGGAGGGGAATGCCCATAGATAACTCCGTGGAAGAGTTCGGCGACCTGTTCATCAACTATCAGGTATTGTACCCTGGAGGCAACTCTAAGCTGCTTGAGAAGCTCCACGATGAGCTCTAGAGCTCGATTAGATAGATAGGAATAGAATATAAAGGGAGGAAAGAAAATCCTTCTACACCGCCTGAGTTTTCTATCTGTGAAACTTGTTGCTTTTTTGGGAGAGCGGAATTGTTTCATTCCGCTCGGTCACAAAACAACAGCGGAGGGGAGTTGATGGAGCGACTATCAAGCCTTCAAGACAAAGTGGGTTCTAGAGTGGGGGAAACAAAGTGTTTGTGTGAGTGTTTGCGGGAGGGATTAACCCATACACCCTCTCTGCGTTAGCTTTCCCCCAGTTCCAGTCTCTCGTTGCTTACCTACGCAGATTCTTCAAGTTGCGAAATTGACAGCCTGGATAATTTCCGAGATACTTGCTGGATTACCCTTTTCAAACGAGAAATTCCATTTTGACCGCTTGTAACAGATATGGATCCCGAACACTCATGACAGCGGAATACTACTAATCTCTCCACAAAGGAATTTTTTATCGCAGTAACGAAAATTGCCTTTTTGGGGTGTAAAATTCCGTAAGCATATCATCTTATCTGGGTACTGGATTTTCCTTCTGTCTGTAAATATATGGCCATAAATAAGAGCGACTGAAACCTGCTACAACGCTTATGGCAGCACCAGACACCTGCTTTCCCTACGAGTCTCTCAACGGTACTGAACAATGTCTACTGCGATCGCAAAACCTGCCCCTCCTCCACAGGACACCCCTGCAGAGAAGCTCCTACCAGGAGAGCACACTCTTCCAGCATCGTGGTGGACCTCCGAAAAGGTCTTGGAGTATGAGAAGAAAGCAATCTTCTTCAAATCGTGGCTCTTCACTACCCATACACAGAGATTCAAGAAGGCTGGAGACTATTATGCCTACTCCCTTCTAGGAATGAGCTTCTTCCTGATCAAAACTAAAGCCGGAGAAATCAAGGCTTTTCACAACTTTTGCAGACATAGAGCATATCCAGTGGTTACGAAGCAGAAGGGTTCCTCCATCATTCTTGGATGCAAGTATCACGGCTGGTCCTACAACACGGATGGCCTCTTGACCAAGGCCCCTCACTTTGACGGCGTAGAAGGCTTTGATCCGAAGGCCAACTCGCTGTACGAAATCAAGACCCATATCACCAAACAGGGACTTGTTTTCATCAACTTTGACAACACCGAGAACGCCGTATCTTTTGAAGACTTCTTTGAAGGCCTGGAAACCGAGATGTCTGAGTATGATTTTGACGATTATGAGTACCACATGTCCTACGAACTAGATGGCGAGTTCAACTGGAAAACCCTCATGGATGGCTACCAGGAGTGCTATCATTGTCCAACTGCGCATCCTGGACTCAGTGTGGCCTTCAAAATGGAGACCTACAAGGTGGTCCCAAAGGGAAACTACTGCAGACACTATGCTAAGATTACGCAGGATGAGGTAGAGGGCGATGAAGAGGAGGCTGATGCTGATGAAGAGTCATCTTGGTTTGGATTTGGAAAGAAAAAGCAGCAGAAGCAGCCAAAGAAAACAGTCAAGAAAGAAAATCCCGGAGGAGCTTTCAACGGTCTCTGGTGTTACCTGTTCCCTAGTAACGGGGTCAACTGCTACTCCCCTGCCTTTTACTCCATCAGAGTTCTTCCGATCACACCCAGCAGAACGGTCTTGCAATATGACATTTATACTAAGAAGGGACTCGCAGATGAGAAGAAGAAGGAGTTTGTCGATTTCTTACAACAGGTAGAGATAGAAGACTTCAACCTATGTGTCGCTACACAAAAGAACCTCAACCAAGGTGTTTACACAACAGGATATTTGCACCCTACAAAGGAACAAGGTGTTGTGCATTATCAGAATCTAGTTAGAGATATGGTGAAGGCTCACTTTGAACTCGAGAAGGCTGCAGGTAGGGAGATCAATCCCGCAGCCATCGTGGGTAAGAGGAACTCCCCAGATGCCCAGGAACTGGAGGAGCTATGCTCTAAAATTGAATGCCAGGGCTCAAATCCTATTACTCAATCTGGGCTTGAATGGTGAGATAGCAGAACTCGTTGATCGATTATGTCACTTGCAATACATGAGTATATGTGTGAAATCCGTTATGTATCACGATGTATTGTAGAGCAATTTAACTATCTCTAATAGATTTGATTTCATCAATGACCGACTGTCTCAATGAACTGTCGATAAACAGACTTTTCATTAAGCGAATAAGATCAGACACAGTCAGCTCAAAATAGTTTGCATCGTAGAAACTGGCCAATATCTCTTTCAAACTAGACTGTAATATCGCCCCTATCTGATCCAGTTTCTGGTATGGCTGCACTTTTCGGAGCTTCTGCGATAGCTCGTCATCATTCAAGGTCAGTTCAAGCACTGAGCTGATTATGTCAGCGAGCAGCTTTGACTCATCAGAGTCGATCTCTGTGCGCCCAATGATGATCTCAGACAAAGAAACATAAAAGTCTGAAAATATAGTTGCAATAAGATTAGAGACAAGCTGCTTGTTCTGGCCCATATTCGATATAAGAGAAGAGTTCAGCTCAGAGACATATACCTTCAATTCCTGGATCAACTGGCTTGCAGCATCTTCTCTGGTAGTCTCAGTGGAAGTATTATCACTCAAGAGCACCTGTTGGTATTTTTTCGCTATATCTAATAGCTTTGCAGAATATTTACTCAAGCAGGAACCGATAAACTTGTGGTTCATGTCGAAACAACCAACAAGATCAATCCCATATTCTGAAGATACTGACTCAACAAGCTTGTTGTAGTCATTGTAAAATATAATCTCATTGGGATAAAAATCGGTAAAGCTCGATCCCACTATCATGAAAAAGCATATGACAAGTCTTTTAATGCTGCTTTTGAACAGTACTCCAACCTCAAGTAGCTCTTCTGATTCAGGAACCGAAATTTCGAGATCCAGGTAATTAGAGTAAAACTGTTTCACAATATTGCTCAGTATGTTCACCATAGATGAGTACTGGTAGGTGACAACCGCCACGTTTGAAGACTCCTTGCTGTTGGTGGATATAGATTTGACACCCAGGTTGAAATCTTTCAAATCCTCGCCGATGCTCCAGCCATCAACGACATCATCGTCCCAGGTATCCCACTTATCTGGCTCGACGCCCTCTTCCTCCCCTTTTGTATTTTTCCGAGCAGGTCCCTCTCTCTCTGTAATATCATCTTCCGAAGACCACTGGTCATTCCATTCATCCGACCGCTGCTCCACAGCAGTATTCGGAAGCGGTCTCACCCCTTTTGGAGATTTTACCGTCTGGATTGGGATTTCGTTTGTAGTCAAGTGTGACGGCCCAAAAATAGAATCGAATCTTTCCTTTGTGGTGGCCTTCGATACCTGGAGATCCAAACACACAGCCTTAATCTCATCGATAGATTTATCCATCATGTAGTTGATCCAATAATTAGGCAAATCGTCAATCCAAAACTCTAGCTCGCATATGCCATCTCTAGTCCATCCATCTTGAGAAAGCAAACTTGAGATTGTGCGCAAATGTGCTACGGTCGAGCTATCAACTCCATTATCACTTCCCAAATTGTCTAATATCAGGGGATAAACATTGGAACGGTCAAAAACTTTCTTCTTCAGCGATTTGAGAAGAATCTTAGCCATCTGAGATTTTAGAGTTGTTGTAGGGGCTTTATCGAACAGGCTGAAATCCACGAAAAGATCGAAAAAGTTGATCAAACTCTCTATCGAATTTAGGTAATCAGTGAACTCGTTGTTGCCAGACTGGTACGCTAATTCGATAGACTCAAAATCATATTCCAAAGAGATGAGACTGCCGTTGCCAATTTTAGTCAAGGCCGACGATATCCAACCACCAAACAGCTTGTTGAAGTTCAGTATATTTATGATTCTTTCATTATCGCCTTCAGCCTCTTTCAATCTGTCAAATGTTTTGAGAAACTGCTTGAAACTCCCCCCAGAAAGAGAATTTCTGAAAGAGATAGTAAGGTCGTCGTTGATTCGCAAAAATTGATCTCTTTTCAACTTGAAAACGAGTATGATCCGATCTTCCAAAAACCGAATCTTATCAAACAGAGAATCGACTATCAGTATGGGTTTACCGCCAACATTGTAAGACTTCTTCAATTCTTCAGTCTTGTTTTTGAGTCTAATAAAATTAGCCACAACAGCATCTAGATCTATCGCTTCCAAATCGTCACTGGCATCAACGGAGGATAGAACATCGAGCTCTTTTATCAGACCTTTTATGAGCCAGAGTATATTGCAAACACCAAGTTGCTCCACATATATATCGTCCTGCGATTTCAAGTACTCCAGACTGATATTGTCATAGGAGATCGAGCGCGACTTCGAGAGCTCATCGGCAAGTCTCGATTTGTCATAATTGACTATGGTTTGCTTAAGATGTGAAGAGATATTTGATATTTTCCCAGAGACTCCACTTAACCGAGCTTCAAAGTCAGGCTCCATTGCTTGACTTTGAAAGTAAAGTGTTGAGTCTCTCCGATTCTGTTGGACTCGAACAAAGCTCACCAGAAGCTTCTTGTTTAACACATCAGAGCAAAACTATTTTCTTTTTTCTCCAGCTCCGGAAATTAGATGTGATTCTTGCGACGTCTATTTCTGGGCTGTGCTGCTAACTGTTAAAAGATTGAAAAGTACATTTATTAGGGGGAGGGGGGAAAGGAGATGTCTTCCGTCTTTTTCCATTGCCGCCTTCGCCTTCACTGGATCACTATAGAACATTGAGAATAGCATACTTAGTGAAGATTTTTACGTGAAAAGAATTTGATTATTTTGCTGAGAATTATCACCGACTGCTGTTTGTCCATCTGATGATGCCAGTTTCTCTCAAAAAAGCCTGATTTAAAAAATTTGAGCCTTGGAAGGAAGACATTGTAACTTTGAGCCAACTAATTGAATACCCAATTTGCAACTGTCAGAGAGTCTTTCTATTCAATGTAGCATTATTCTATCTTAGCTAGAGGTTTGATTGACTCCCGGTAATCTAGAGCTTTTTTTAGCGTGTATTTTGGTTTCATGAGCCGCAGACTTGAAATTTTTATGATCCTGAATAAAAAATTTAGATAGAACCATAACAAAGGATCTTGCACGTTCTTGCTTTAAGTAAGGCAGAACTTTGCTTTCCATAGTCACCCAGCACTGGAAAACACCTTACAATGACCGTTGGTATGAATAGCCCTGATAATGTCTCTGAAGAGCTATTGCGGCCATCCTTGGAAGAGAGTGCTTGTTCACACCAAGAATCAGAACAGAACGACCAGACAGCATCAAGGATAGATCCAAACAGCTCTGTACTTATACATGACTCAAAGCAGACAGATGATCCAACCGACAATAGTACAGATGCATTAGGGATGAACCCAGAGAAAGATTCAAGCACCGTTGAGGATGTGATATTGGCCGCAACAGAACCAGAAGATGTACAAAAAGAGAACAGTGACGCTCTCGAAGCAAATGAAGATGGTATATTTGACTCCAGTAAAAAAGTGGATTACTCTTCAGATGATTACGATATATCTGCTATGAGCTCTGATAATGAAAAGTCGGAGTCTGCCTCTGACAACGAATCTTCTGACGACAGTTCTGACAGTGATAGCGACTCATCCGAGAGCTCTGATGATCTAGTGAACCAGGTGAGCGATGAAGATCTTGACGATATTGGCGACGCAGGGTCTGATGGTCCAATTCGATCCAAGAATGAAGTCATAGAAGAGACAGCGCCCGAGATCCCTGATGATTTCAAACCTGATCCTAATGCTCCTCTTCAATATATTGGAGATATAACGGCAGTTGTTGAGAAGAGTGTTGTCATCAAGGGAAACGACTCAGCAGAGATCAAAGTTTTGAGAGAGGGATCAATACTCTGTTTTGAAGACCGCTCATTGCTGGGACCACTGTTTGAGATTTTTGGTCGTCTTCAGTCACCTTTCTACCGCGTCAAATTTAATAAACAGGAGCAACTGGACAAGATTTCGGAGCATGTGGGGGCCAAAGTATTCTATATTGTTCCAGACTCTCAATTCATTTTAACGTCTCAGATTAAGGCTGTAAAGGGCAGTGACGCTAGTAACTGGAATGACGAAGAAATCCCTGAGGAAGAACAGGAGTACTCCGACGATGAAAAGGAGGCTGCTGTGAAGTTGCAGAAGAAGAAGAAGAAGAAAAGGCAGAATAATGTCAAAAAAGACTTCGTGGATCAAAAAGGAGAGCATTTCCAGCCGGCGAATAAAAAAATGAAGCCAGATCCTAATCTCCAACTTCCGAATCACTTCAGGTCTCAGCTGACGTCTTTACCAGCACCGCGGACCAGGGCTGCTGAACCCATTCACGTTGCATCAAAGCCCGTTTTGAATCCCGATACGCGTCCAGCTGTATCTCAATATCCCTATCCTCAACCTTCCGATCAAATGTATTCATCACAGATTTCGAATGTGAGTGCTAATATCCTACAGCAAATGCAGCAAATGTCACCTCAAACTATGAATCAGATGACGCAGCTCTTACAACTGGCCAACGCCCAGCAAACTAACAATCAACCCCCACAGATGGCTTCTTACGGATACGTTCCTCCAAATTACCCTCAACAACCTCCTCCTCCTTTCAATTACCCTCAGGTAGGAAATAACATCCAGTTTCCACCACAAACATACCAGATGCCCCCACAACCCCATCCAGTTAATGTAGTACCTCAGATCTCAGCCGAACTTGCATCTCAGCTGTTAGCCCATTTCACAGGAAACTCTCAGACACCATCATCAAATCAGCCGAACCAGCAATATGGCGATCCCAAACACATGGAATAGAAAGGGGAATATTAAAAGCTGAAATGCTAACTGTATATTATTCGGGATACTAATGCTATACTATACATGCAATACATCGACAAGGTCATCAAGAGTGCTTCGAGCAACCTTTAGGGCGTCTTTGGGAAATCCTGCCAGTTCTGCTATATCGAGAGCATGTGAATGAGAGCTGACTCCAGGAGTTAGCTTATGATTAAAAATGATTTTCTCGTCAATAGGTAGATTCTCTCTTCTTATTCTTGAGAGATCTGTTTGATAGAACTCAAGTTTGCTCTTTAGATTATCATCTTTGTCTATCATTTTTTGAAGCTCGGGGCCATAATGGGTAGCAAATAGGAGCTTGCATTTGTTCTTTTTCACTAAGTGTTGCAAGGATGCAAATGCGACGGAGACTCCCTCTGAGACTGAGGTACCTCTTCCCAGCTCATCAACAATGGCCAACGACCTTTCCGTTGCATCTCTCAATATGATGGCTGTTTCGTTCATCTCCACCATGAAGGTGGACTGATGTCTGTATATATTATCAGATGACCCGACTCTTGTGAAGATTTTGTCAATGACTCCCATATGGACTCTTTTGGCAGGAACAAATGATCCCGTCTGTGCTAAAATAGCGATCAAGGCATTTTGTCGGAGAAATGTGCTCTTCCCCCCCATATTGGGGCCAGTTATGACCCATCCTTGTTCTGATTTCAAGCTACAAGAATTCGAGGTGAAATTCTCAACTCCCGAGACTCTTCCATGAAGCCCTTCTTCAACAACGAGATGTCTACCTTCAACAACTTCAAACCGTGTACTTTGATCAATCTTCGGACAGATAAGATTCTTTTCTTTTGCCAGGCTAGCAAAGGAGATCGAAACATCCAGTATTTCAATCACAGGAAGCACTTTTCTCAGGTTTTCACTCGTGCTCAACAGATAGTCTTTTAGATCGTTGATGACTAAAGACTCCTCTAATAACACATCATGTTCTAGCCGGACCAACTGCCTTCCCAGGTCTCTCCATTTTGAACTGGAAACTCGAATGTAAGTTTTGGTTCTTTCCCTGATCTCATATTGCTCTCCTTTAATTATAGAACTGATCGTCTTTCCCGACGCCTTGAACTCAACCATGAAATCTCCCGATCTAAGCTCCCTAATCAACCTCGTAACCCCTATGTGACCCTCCTCCTCGAAACCCTTATCAAGACTGTCACATAGAAGTTCATGCTGCTCAACAAGAGAGGCATACTCTTCTCGTAAAAGTTTCAAACGATACGAAGCAGATGGCTGGATAGACCATTTTTGTCTCACAACCTCATGATCGTAGCGATAGTTATCTGGAGAGGAATCCAGCGTTTTGGGATTGACAGTACTCTTGATTCTTTGTGCCAGCGTGATCAGATCAGAACAACCATCAAAATCGTGAAATATCGGCATTAGCAGTGGTCGAATAGAAGCATTGGGAGGTTCTTTTACCATCTTGGATATTTCCTGCACTAGAAAAATAGTATTCGCCAGCTCTAGATATTCAGAAAGCTCTGCTTTTCCATTATCTGCGCGTCTTACAACTCTGCTGATATCTGAAGTTCTTTTGAGAAGCTGAACTAGCTCATCCACAAAATCAGGATGCTGAATAAAAGCAGAAACATAGCTTTGTCGTCTCAGTACCTCTTTGACGTCTGTCGAAGGAGCAAGCAGCCAAGTATTCAAGAGACGCGATCCCGGTGTTGTTATAGTACTATCCACAATGTTGGCCAAGGCCCCTACTTTGAATCCCCCTCTTATTGTCTCGGTAAGCTCTAGATCCTGGGCAGCTCTAGGATCAATATGCATTATAGTTTTGGGAAGTGATCTTTTTGGGAGTTGAAAGTTGGTTTTGTAACTGGGCAAACAATAATCCAAATAGTGTAAAGCCATACTTGCTGCACTGGTTTCTTTGACTGTAAAAGTATCAAATAAACTACCAACGAGCTTCTTGTTTTCGGAGAACTTGGTGACGAAGTCAAAGAAGTTTCTCTTGATTGAAGGAAGAGTAAACTTTGTAATGTAGTATTTTTTCAAATCCCCTAGCTCTGGAATGAAGCGGCCACTGATCAAAGATTCTACATCTACCACATTGCTGATAAGGATCTCGCTGGGGTTGATCCTTGTTACATTTGCCATCAGATCGTTGAAGTTGGTTTCCATAACATGAAACGAGCCAAGACCGACATCCACCCAGCAGAGACCAATCTTAAGACTGCTGAACTCCTTTTTGGAAAGATCCTCCGGGAACGATATGCTTAGCAAATAGTTATTCGTGTGGTAATCTCTGAGGCCCTCGTCGACAATGGTTCCCGGGGTTACCAGTCTATTGACGGGTCTTTCAATCACGTTTTTAACAGGATTCGGTATCTGATCACAGATGACAGCCTTCAGTCCCATGTTGAAAATCAGCTGCAGATATTTGTCTAGTTTATAATCTGGAAAGCCTGCGAACGCGATATCTTGAGTCTTCAGCTTCTTTTTTGTCAACGTGAGACCCAGGGCTTGAGCGTAACTCTCTGCCTGGTTGAAGTAAAGTTCATAGAAAGAGCCTACCTGTATTAGTACAACGTGTCCGCTATCGACCGAATATTTGTCAATGATATCCTTCATTCCCTGGTAGAAGTCTGTGAGCGAGTTTTCAGATGTCCTCGATCCCAAATCCTCAATTGCAACCCGTTCCGCCTTCTTAGGACCCCTTTTTCTTCGAACTGGCGCCCCCAATGATTCAGATCCTGTATCAGTCTTTTGTATAGCAGGAAGTGACTCCATAGGTATTCTGAGGGGCATGTCAGGACGTGTTTCTCTTTTGAGCCTAGTAAAGACTCCAAACGGTCGGGCAGCGCCTGTCATCGTCCAGCTGCCGCGAATCAACGCAGCAACTTCACAACCTATCCTCATTGGCTGAAAATATGCCTGTTTTCAGACACTCTCGGTCCTTTCAAGATTCCTTCTGACTGGTTCTAGAGAAACTCGAGTTTCTATAATGATCTTCTTCTCTGACACTAAGAAATATATTTTCATCATCTTCACCCCTGCCAAAACGGGACACCGCCCAGGAGGTGTTTTCTACTGTTTATTTTTTTTTAGCACATTGATTTGAAAGACGATGAACCTTTAGTTGATTACTTATCTCAACTTGATAGCTTTCCAACTAGCGAAAAAGGTGCTGAAAGATACTTGCCCTTGTGAAATACTGAAACTTTAGATCAGCTAACTGCCAGAAAATCAACATAATCAGGCATTTGGACGACTAAATCGATCAAGTTGAAGACAAGAAGCGACGTGAAATAAAAGCTAGTCGCTCGTAACCGTGCTGAATGCCGGGGCAGAACGCCTGAAAATATAGGATGAGTACGAAACTAGATAGCGCAGTGTCTGTGTTTACAGAGCATCATGTACCGCAGATGTCTGGGACCAGCGCTTTAAATGGAACTCTCAATGGTCATGCTAAAGGACTGGATACGTCAGCCAAGGAAACAGCAAAACAGGCTAGGAAAAGGTCTGAAACGGAGTCAGCTCTCAAAAAGGCCAGTGATGAAGAGCACAGTCCCGGAGCCAACGGGTTTGGCTCTTTCGAGGAAAGAAAGCCAGCACTCGTTGAGCAGTGTGGAACCGGGTTGTCAGAAAAAGCTGATCACAGTCAAATAGTTGACTACGATAGACGGACATCTATAGTGGCTGACACCATAAATGACAGCATGGAAGCTCCCAGAGTGGAAGCGTACCGAATAAAATCAAAGGATACGGTGAGAACGGTGGGCAGAGCGTCGAATATTACAACGGCGTCAAGCGGGATGGATCGGCGCGGATACCAGGAGAGCAACATGATAGCCATCCCACAGGTATACTCTCAGCCTGAGCTTTCCACAAACAGCGGGGCAGAAAGACACCACCAGGGAATTACGAGACATCGATTTTCGAAAGCCAGCTCAATTAACATTGCATCACAACGGAAAAAGTCCAGAGCCAAAGCAGACGACCATTATGTAATCCCAGGGCAAAGAGTGGTGGAAGGCCACCATAACTACATCATGGCATATAATATGATCACTGGAATAAGGGTTGCAGTGTCGAGATGCTCTAAGATGCCAGGTCCTCTAAAAGATGAAGACTTTGGCCATGTCTCTAAACTGATTTTTGATATGGAGGGCAGCACCATGACTCCTTCCACAAAGTATGAGTTCAAGTTCAAAGACTACGCCCCAGAGGCGTTTCGTCAGCTGCGGGCGCTGTTCCAGATCGATCCTGCAGACTACCTTGTTTCTCTCACCGACAAGGTGAGTCTCAACGAGTTGACTTCCCCCGGTAAGAGCGGTTCCTTCTTTTACTACTCGCGCGATTACCGGTATATTATCAAAACCATTCATCACTCTGAGCATCGACATCTGCGGCGGGTTCTCAAGCAGTATTATGAGTACGTGAAGGCGAATCCAGGAACATTCATTTCTCAGTTTTATGGGCTTCACCGACTCAAAATGCATTCGAGAACAGGCATACAAAAAGTTCATTTTCTAGTGATGAACAACTTGTTCCCACCTCACAAAGAGCTGCATCGGACGTTTGACTTGAAAGGATCCACTTATGGCAGAATTACAGATATAGATAAGGCGAAGGCATCTGGCAAAACATCCATAGTCCTCAAGGACCTCAATTGGATCCAGGGCAAGAATAAGATCTATTTCGGGCCTACAAAGCGCAAGATCGTCCTCGATCAGCTCAAGAAAGATATCCTTCTGTTGGAAGATCTTAATATAATGGACTATTCGCTGCTGATTGGCATTCATGACGTCAACATTGCCGGCACTGATTACCCTGATAACCTAGCCAATTTTGACCCTCCAGAGTTTCGGAACCATTCCACTTTATCTTCACCATCCGCAATATTAGATCATGATGGTGGGATTCATGCCACCGATAAAAATGATAACGAGTTGCCTGTTATCTACTACATGGGAGTCATTGATTGTTTAACATATTATTCCACTTTCAAAAGAGTGGAAACGTTCTTCAGAACCATTAACCATAAACGGGAGACAATTAGCGCAATTCCTCCTATAGAATATGGAGAGCGATTCTACGCTTTTATGAGCGATGCGATGGTTGAGACTGACCCTAATGAAGACCTGAGCCAAGATTTAATAGCCTGATTACCTAATAGAATTTACTGATCCAGCACCAGACGCTAGATTATGAGTATGTAAGCGAGAGGGGAAACATAAGTTAGAGATAACACCAGCAAGAAACGAGTTCTTCTTACATATAAGGTACAGGTAATTCGACGAAATTAAGCAGTCATGCTGTATCTAACCAGCTAAGCCTTCCAATTTTAACGTTCAGCTAAACCGCATAAACAAAATAAAAGCAGTTAATAGTACATTTCGATGGAAATAGCGTCTCTTACTCCTCAATGACGGGATCTTCCTCCATCTTCTGCTGCGCCTCAGTCTCAGGGTCGACTTCAGCCTCAGCCTCCACTGGCGCAGCTTGCTCAACGGCAGCAGGTTCAACAGGATCAGCCTGGATGGCATCAGTATCTGCATCAGCTGGCTCAGTTGTATCAGAGGACTCTTTTCTCTTAGCGAATGACACGTGAATGCTACGTTTACCATATTCGTAGTTGTCTAGTTGGCCGACAGCAGTGGCAGCACCTTCCTCGTCTCTGAACTTCACAACAGCGCTTCCAGCAGGTCTGTTCCGCTTGTCATACTGAAGTTCAGCCTTTTCTACAGTGGCGACGCTTCCAAACAGATCAAAGAGATCAGAGTCAGATGTCTCCCACGGAAGATTATCAACGAAAATGGTGTCGCTTGGCTCTCCGTCACCAGAAACGTCTTTAACGAAATCCGAGTTCTTCGAAGAGACAACCGCAGAATCAGTCTTAGATCTCTCCTGGTCTCTTCCGGAACCTCTACCTGCTCTCACTTCGATTGTTCTCCCTTCAAGATCATATCCATTGAGCTCTTGAATTGACTTTTCAGCATATTCCGGTTTCTCAAACACAACAGTACCAAATCCCTTGGATCTGCCTCTGAAGTCTTCTCTAACATCAGCCCGGATCACATCACCATAAGGCTTGAACAAGTCTTTGAGCTCTTGCCATCTTATGCTGAAAGGCAAGTTACCGACAAAAACTTCGCAGCCCTCAGGAGGAGGAGCAGTGAACCTTCCAGAAGACTCCTGACCATAGGCTCCTCTTTCACGACCACCTCTTGCTGACTCACGGAAAGATCCCTCCTTCTCTGGAGGAGGGAGATCTTCTCTGACAAATATTTCACGTCCATTGAACATCGTTCTGTCGTATTTGGCAATTGCCTCTTCAACAAGCTCTCTGTCAGCAAACTCAACAGTGCCCATTCCTCTAGGGCGCCCGTGGGATGTCACAACATCTGCTCTCACCACATCACCTAGCTCTTTGAAATAGTCCTTTAGTTCGTACCAGGTAGTTTCGTAAGGAAGATTGCCGACAAAAACAGAGTTGGAGTACAGTCTGCTGCTCTTGTTATCGAAATCCCTCGCTCCTCTGTCTCTGCTTCTCGGTTCAAATCTTGACCCCCCTCTGGAACCTCCACCCCCGTATCTTGAGCCTCTGAACCCACCACCACCACGCTGGAAGCCACCTCTTCTGGAATCACGTCTGTCCTCATAACCTCTACGGGGAGATCTTTGTCTCTCCCTGTGAGAGTCCCTCGCTGGAGATCTCGACCGGTCTCTTCTGTATTCATCAACATCCATATTATCAGACATTTTTGAATATACTTGTTGTAAGTGGTAAACCAAATGTCTTCCACTAGCAGCACATTTCCTATAGCCGATTGCAAGCTTCTCTTATAGTATCCTTAGTTATGTCCTTATTTTGTGTGTCGTGGAATTTGAAAAATTTTTGTTTGCCCAGGACGTGTGTTGCACATTATATAGCTTACGTTAGCATGCCCCGATAATTAAACCTTGGACACTCATTCTCAAAGTTACAACGAGCCGAGCTAGTTCAGATATCCTTTGCATCCTGGAGCACCACATAGACACGGAATACGCTCCTCATCGTTGGTTTCACGTTCAAATTTGTAGTCGTACGTGAGTTCCTCATTAGCTCCAATGTCCCGCAAAGCATAAATGACAATCCTTTTTTTACCTTCCACCTTGATGATCTTTGCAGTGCACGAGGGAACGCAGCAGTGGTTGATAAAACGAGCTATACCTCCTTTCTTGGAAGCGTCAATGACGGTGTTCTCATCAATACGGAACAAGTATGACGATCCGATACCTGATCGAAGGTACTTTTTCTCACGCACCTCTGCGATTTGCTGTCGGATGCGCTCACCAACATATTCGATAATCATCTCCCTTGCAGAAATAGGCTCCAAAGCGTATAAGCCCCAGTTGTGGATCGCAGATCTAGCAAACTGCACTGGCTTTTTTCGTTTTGTAAGCTGGTTAAGATCCAATATATCAGTTTCGGATCCCAACATTTGTTTCTGAGCAGAAATGTCTGCAGCAAATCGTCTGTTATTTGCACGGTTGACACGAGAGCTATGCACATTGTTAGCCTGCGCAGATGTGTCATTTTCATCTTCGTTCTGAACAGTATTCAAGGGTTTATTAATCTTTCGGCGGTGTAATAAATACTCAGACTTTGACTTATCTGGAATCTTCCTATACCCCTCAGTTCTGAATGATCCTGATTTACTTTCCAAGCTGCTGTTCGCTGAAACATCATCCGCAAAATCAAACACATCATTCTCATCCTGATCTGCTGTTTTCAGAAGTTCCAGAGTCCTTCTTTTAATCTCTGCTTCTCTCCATGCCCAAAATTCAAGATTCTGTATTTTAGTTGATCCTTTCAGTGAGTTGTATACTCGCTTGCACAGCATATAGTCCTCCTCATCTTTAACAAAGCCCTGAAGAGCCTCGAGATCAAAAGCTGAATCAGCGAAATTATCTTCAACCACAGTCCGAGGCGTGCCTTCACTTGGCTTATACAGGACATCAAGAACAGTGGAGTTCTCAACCTTAACGGAACCAGCATCATCGTCCGAATCCTTCCGCACCATTTCCTTACTGGTTCCTGACTCTGGAGAAGTCGGCTGGGAAATTGTATCTGTTTTGGAAACAGGCTGAATGTCCTGCATTTCATCTTCTTCCGAAGAAGATGTTATATCTTCAGTCAGCTTCGAAAGAAGCTTCTGCTTTTTGGCTTGTTTCTTTGGTTGAGCAAGTATACTCTTATTCGGCTCCATCTCAACATCCGTATCCGCTTCAGAGTCTTCCGAACTCTCATCGTTAGCAGAGTAATTCAAGGCATGAGACATTGGAACAATGTTACGCTTCCTTTTCTTATCATCTTTCTTAAAAGATAATTTAATGTTAGCGTCACTTGTACGTCTGAATGCAGACAGTGATGAAATAGCACTGACGTTGTGCTGGACCGCATTCCCAAAAAGACCAATGGGAGACAAAACGTTCATCGAAGGAGCACTCTGTTGGCTTTTTCGTTCTTTATCTTTGAGCTCACGCTGCTCTTGTTGATAATTTTTCAAAATAGCATCGAACTTTTCATCACTCACACATGATAGCAGCTTCGGTCCAACAACTTTCTCACGGAGATCCTTCAGTAGATAGTTGTGGAATTCCTTAATCAGAATGCTTTTCGCTTGTCCCACCAAACCGATCCTTTCTCCAACCTTTGTCTGAGACATCAAGGCATCTGGAACAACAAAGTCCATATACATTCTATACTTTAAGAAATGCCGTCCATCCTCCATGTCAAAGCACTTCTCAGCTTCATCAACATGATTGAATACCACATAAAATCCGGTTTTGTGAGTCAGAACTCTGTCAAAATTATGCTTTTCTAGTAATTTCCTCAAATCAGACGAGCTAATATCTCTTGTGCTGAAAAACTTGTCCGGAATGAAAAGAAAGGGTCTGTTCAATATATGCTTATCAAAGTTAGCTGGTAGAGAGAACAATGATAAGGTCCGAACATGTCTCTCGTGACTTGAGAGCTTGACCTCCTTGTTTAGTTCCAACCGGTAGTTTGCATCTTCCGAGAAAAAGCCAGACATGTTAGTTATAGCTCCAGGTGTATTTCCTTGTGAACCTGATCCGTTCTGAACCATTGATACAGAGCTTCCGTTCGATTGTTCTCGCTTGGGCTTTGGGGCTCTCAGAGCCTGCTTGCTTTGTTGATGATGTTGTTCACGTAGGATATCTTTTTGTTTTTGTTCTTCTCTTCGAAGAGCCAATTTCCGCTTCTCCAATATTCTGTTGTAAACATTATTGTACAGCTGTCCGTCAACATTCAAGCCACATTTCACCTTGACTCCTCCTATCGTCAGTTTGCCATTTGAGTGTTCGACTGCCTTCACGGCAGCGTTATGTGCCGTATCTACATCGCCATCAAATATGAGGACACAAAGACCTAGCGGCACGGCCGTAATGGGATCGTCAATTCCCTGAAGATCTAAAATTTTCCCAAACTGTGTGAAGTTATTCCGAGTGATCAAGAGCGGAGTTGAAGCGGGTATATTCCAGATGATGATCTCTTTGCAAGGAGCTGGCCCTAGCGAGTCCTTGTCATATTTATAGTTTGGCACGGTCAGCGATGTGTGGACGCGCTTGTGTGGCTTTTGCTGATGGTATTTTTTATAGGAGGGGTGGTTCTGATCTCGGGGATCACCAGAGGAGCGAGCTTTCGATTCTGCGTATGAGTACAACGGTTTACTTCCTTTCAGGGGGTCCTTTTTAATCTCTGGATCGTATGTTATTTTGAAACTGCGATGCTGTTTGGAGTCATCCGGTGTGAAACGTGCCATTTTATCCACATTATGGCTTTGCTCCGCGATATCAGAAAAGTCGTACTCTTTTCGAAAAACTCGTCCATGCGAAACATTCTCAATAGAAGGCTTACCGTGTCTTTGAGATACTGACGAGCCTCCAAGAGAGTCGTCTACTCGCGGGCTTCGATGGTCAGCATCATACGGTCCAACATTATCCTCCGATTGGTACCTAGCAACAGATTCTCCACCGTAACGAGATTCTATATGTTTAGGTCGGTCAGAATACCGTGCAAGTCCAGAGTAACCTGTCCTCGAGGTTGGATAAAACGACGGAGCGTGTTGAGGGTGACCGCGATATGGTCCCCTAGAGTCTCTGTATGCCATCGAGTTCGAGAGCCAACACCCAAACGTGTTTCTGAGTGTTTGAGTTTTTGGATTCGATAAGGCAAAGTCTGCCTGATATAAAGCTGGAAAGAGCCTGCAGGCACCACTTACTGTGTTTCAAACACCTCTGTGGTGATGCGAGCGTTCTTAACACGTCCCTTTGGACTTTGAAGCGATATGTCAGTAGGCCAGATCCCTTTTGTTTGATAAAACACAAAAACTACCTGTGTTCTAAAATTCTTGGTAGTGAGAAATTTGTGTATAACACGTAGGGGTGAAATTTTGAATTTGCTATGCGAGCTCTACAAGAAAGTCAGAAAAACAAGAGTTAGTTTAAGACGGGAAGATATTCTTTCGTTCGAGTAACGAAGTACGCTGTCCTATCTAGGGCATGTCGTCGCGGTTTGTGGCTTCAGAGGAGGTGAGCCAGGAGCAGCTCGAAGAACAGAAACAGGGAGAAGAGAAGCTTCAAGATGAGTTCGTTCAGGAGCAGGGGATGGAGGAGAGAAAGACGCTAATACAGCAGCTACGCGATAACAGGTTCCAGAAGTACAAGGAGTACAAGGAGAAACTGGAGTCAACAAACTCTTCTTACAAACTCGGGAGTCGAGATCTCCAATACTATGAGCAACTGGAGACCGAAAAGCTGGAGCGACTTCGAAAAGAAGCACTCGAGGACCAGCAGGAGCTCGAGTGGTTTAGATTGAGGCGAGCCAATGATCTACAAGGTACCAATGCTTCTGATATGGCATCTGATGAGGGGCAAACAGAGCCAGTAATTCGCATCAAACGACGAGCAACAGCTTCTGTGAAGGGAGTTGTCAAGCGCAAAATGACCACCAAAGAACCAAATGCAGCAGAGAAAGGCTCGAGATCAGACAAAGCCCACAAGGAGACAGTTTTGGTAGCCGAAGAGACTTCTGAGAGTGCAACGGCAGCTAGTAAAGCGGACAGAGCAGCTACGAGGACAGTTCTGGACGTTAGCTACGTTTCTACGTCAGCATCTGAGACCGAATGAGCTATCAGCAGCATCGCTTCAAGGCATTAGTTGAGTTTTTTTCAACTGATCCAATGTATATATGATAGATAGGTAGCAAGTTGGCAGGCAGGCCTTCGAGGAGAATGGATGAATTATATTGGGTTTAGTCGGTGTAAGGTTGTTCATACGAAATCATTGATGAACGTAAAAGAAAAAGCTGATGAAAGAATTATTCACTAGTAAGATAAATCACCAACAGCAGCAGTAGCAGTGGTCAGTCGGTCATTTGAGCTCCCACATACTACGATGTTCACAAACGTTTCCGCACTGCTCGGATTTCAAAGATCTCTTTTCGGGTTGGCTTTTTCCCAGCAAGTTAGAAATTTAACTAAAACTCATCGAGCTGCCTACAAAAGATGGAGAAAAGTCGCTGACGGTTATAAAAGAGGAAAACAGGGACGCAAACACGGAAATGCCGGGTATTCAAATCGTGTACTTAGCAAGCGAAGTGGGACTGCGCACTCGACAGACCAACAGGCGAAACAGTTAAAAAGATTGATGCCCTATTTATAGACGAAACAAAACTTTCTGTACATAATGAATATTACTGTTCAAACGCCCTTTTCAGTATACATTGTAGAACACAGCTGGGTATTACTTAGCTATCTCCACTTCCATTGTCTTCCACGAGTTTGAAGCCATGTCTTTGCGCAGCTCGGATGTTGGAAAGTAGTGGTAATTGACCTTCAAAGTCTGTGCGTACTTGAGCTTATCAAAGGTCACAACTCTGATCTTGCAATAAGAGTTATCTTTGATTTCCTTTACCACCCGTAGAAACTCGTCAAGATTAGGCGTGGGCTTCTCGTTGACATGGGTAATGAAGTTTGTGACCCCGATTGTGTAAAATCTTGAAGGAGATCCTCGTGTGAGAGCAGCACAGTATACCGCGGAGGGCAGTCCATTGATCACCTGTCTCACACCGTGATGAGGCTCCTGCAATACAGCACCACACCAGTTAACCACTTGCTTGGTAATAAAGCTCCCAGCACCGGTAAGCTCCACTGTTAGATCGACAATCTGTTTGTGACGCACCACCTTGAATTTGACGTGGTCTACTTCCGGCTCCAACTGTCTTATCACCAAGTCAATGTCTCTGAATCTGGTTATAACTCTATCGTTGACTGACAGAACGATATCCCCAAACTCCAGGCTGCAAGAAGGCCGGTTGTCCAAAGTGGAACTGACCTTTGGAACAGAAAGAAACTGCAGTTTATCAGTGGCGCACTCTTCAATCTTGGATATCCATTCATCGGTGACCCCACTAACTCTGGCGGTCAGAATTGCCACTGAGCTGAACCCGACATCGATGATTTTCAAGTCAGGCGAGCCTCCCGTTTTCAAAAAGTCCAATTCCCACATCACATCCGTCACATCAATGCCCATAGCAAAGACCTTTTCTTCATCACCATCGAATGCAAGCCAGAATGCTCTAATAGTGCCGTCTGTGTCACACAGCACCCCAGAAAAACACTGTAGTATCAGGTTGGAGTCCAGAAGGACCACTTCGACATTAGTGGCCCTAAATTTGGGACAGAATGCATTGGTTGGAATATTAATGACCTGAATATCGCTGACCTTTGCTTCATCCACGGAAACCCTTAAGAACTTGTTGTATCCGACAAAAACCACCTTCTCTCCCCTGTCTAAAGGTCTGGTGGAAAACCGTGGAGTTTGAACAGGAGCAAGCACCAGAGAAGGATCATATTTGACAATAGCGTATCCCTTAGTAGGATGTAGAAAAACAACCTTGGCGGAAACATTTATAGCTTCAGCTACGGTCACGGTGACATCAAGCATATCATGAGGAACACAATGACGTGACACTAAAACGTATCCAGCCTCTGCGTCAATAACAACGCCGTATACCCTTCTAGAGGACACGGGAAATGAATCTATCGGAATGGGAATACTTGTGTGACACAACACAAACGACCGATCAAGTGCTCTACAACTCTCATACTCTATTGGCAGACCGATGAATTTAGCATTCTTTGGTGATGGCTTCGTAGGAGCCAGCGGTTTATCTTGTAAATCTGTGAAATCCCAGAGGCCAGTGTCATCGTTTCTGGTCGCCATGCGAAAAGTGGAGCTCCAATGTCTATCTATATGGATAGTCTTGAATAGGGGAACATGAAGATCCGTTAGGTGTCGATATCTCAAAGTAATGAATGCCTCGTCTGGAATCTGCCGCATCACTTCTACAAATGTATCGATGTTCGGCGTATCTTTATCATCAATAGAATCAACCAACCAACCGTTAGTGATATTAGCGGTGAGCTCAAATGTAGAAACTGCATTGCTGATATAAACTCCTTTGACAGGAATCGCATAAATTCTCGCTAGCTGATAGCTGAGATCATTAAATGTGGCCCCACAAACAGTTAAATATCTGTCGGGAGTGATCTGATGAAGATCCTGAACTGTACAAGAAACACTCATATCCTGACCTCCTCTCTGAATAACGATATCAATCTTCTGACCTACACTGGAGTCCAAAATCTCATCAACTGTTATGAAGGTCGAGATCAAGTGACCATTTATGGAAACTAGACAGTCTCCTTCTTGAATGAGTCCGTCTGCAGGTCCTTGGGGTAAAGTGATTGACGATACTAAGAGCCCATTCAAGGTAGGAAACTTCTCTCTCATCATCTTCTCAGTGTCGGCTCTGAGCCCCAGTCGTCTGCATTTGTCAAATGGCTCTAGCAGCCACTGCAACTGGATAGTACCACGAGTTATTGTCTGACCATTTTGAACGCACGTAAGGGCTCTCAGAACTCTGTTCACCGGCAAAAAGAAATCCGTGGAAGACTCGGTACTTCCACCAGCTTGCAGTGCTATAGCATAGCCGTCAATGTTGACCACTGGTGAGCCCGATGAACCACCGGAAGCAGAGGCAGCGGCCTGAATGTATTCTGTGTTGAAATCGTTGTAAGAGCTAACTCCATAATCGGGGGCGTTTCTGTCCAGTCTGGATATGAATCCTGAAAGAATGGATAACTTTTCGCCCGAGTCGTTACCAATAACCCTGATTTCACATCCGACTTTAGCTAGGTCTGGTCTCAGTTGCAGTTCTGCGACTCCCATGTACTTGATGTCAATGGGGTTGAACTTCAAAAATCCAAAATCATGAACAGGGTCTCTATAAATGGGCTTCACTTCGCACTCTTCATGGTTATCAAAGACAGCGTACCCTACAAACGGTCCTGGTCCTACTACGTGTCTGTTGGTAAGAATGATTCCGAGTTTGGAATCAACCACAAACCCTGTAGCCTGACTACAAAGAGCGTTATCTGTATCGAAGTCTGCCACCTGAAGAAAATGAATTGACACAACAGACTTCACCACTTCTTCAACAGTTTTCTGCCATCGTGAGTGACTTCCAGGACCATTGTGAGACTTACTAAATGTGATTTCAGCTTGCAACTCCTCTGCTTCGTCCATGGAGTATTCTTGGCTGTCCGATTCAAATTCGATTTCGTCATCATCTAGTTTTCTCAGCTTTCCGTTGGACCCAGTTTCCTGTTCTGGATATGTCCTCTTTCCGGAAACTAAAGGTTCCATTCTGTAGTGAATATAGAATGGAGAGTGGTAATATATGAAGCTGTTCTCCAGTAGAGCTGATTCTGAAGACGACTGTTTTCAATTTTTTATTCATCAGATCTGTGAAAAATCTTTCCCCTGTTAAAAAAAAAAAAAATTGTCAAAGTGTTGGCTGGTCAAATGTGCGCCAAGCTCATAGTTTCTTTCGTGATTCTTTCCAACCAAGACGAATACTCCTCTTCGACCGTGTTAGAAAAGTAGCAGGTAGTTGGATCAATGAAACAGTTCAGAGTGGGAATGCCAAACGGTGCTCGGGACTCTGAGTTCAACGAAGCCCCATCACTGAGATCTCTGACCCATTTTTCACTCCCACAGAGCAGTTCTACCAGGTTAACCCACTGTATAAGCTCCGGGAACTTGAGACTGCCACTTTGCAGTATATGCATGTTCTTATAAAACTTGGATTTGAAGCCGACTTGTGATTGTAGCCGCACATGATTCAGCTTCAGGTATGCAATAGCCACCAAACCGCACAGAAGTCCCCAAGGATTCTTGGCACGATAATAGTAATCTTTATAGGTCTCAAGGATGTTCTTTGTGACCTCTTCTGACAGGTAGAATCTGTTGCAAAATGACACAAGAAGGGGGGTGGTGATTATTGAGTCGTTTTCTAGAGCCCTGTCTACCATGGATTTTACCTTGTATCCCTTTTTGCGTCCTCGTTTCGAGGGAAGGCTGCTAGACGCTTCCTGATCGTCATCTAGCTCGTCTGCGGCCGCCAGCAGCTGCTCTCTAATAGAGGAACCGCTCAGCGGCTTCTTGCTATCCGAGTAGACAACACGATTCTTCGAAGGAGTTGATGTTGGAGTCAGATATGCCTCGCTTCCGTTACTCTTGGGACTCTTTTCCGTGAAATTGAGTCTTTTCCTTTTGATTGAGTCGGTAGCCGGAGTCATTAGCTGTGTAGTTCTCTTAGAGACTGGTGTTGGGGGATACTGTGTTGGTGAAGAAGAGGAAGCAGCGGGTCGCATTTTGAGACGCTCACGAAACTCCAATATCGCAGATTGCAACTTCTTCTTCGGTATAGGTATTTTGCTGGAGGAGACCTCAGGAAGGTCGTACTTCTCAGCAAACTTCTCCACTGTTAGACAGCAGCATATGTGATACCTAGCCACCTCTATCTGTGGCGCCAGCGGACAACTGGTCTTGGAGGAAAGATACAGCAGATTGGCAAAATCTGTGACGTCCTTAGGATATGGCTCGCAATAGGATGGAATAATGTCTCTGAAAGCATTTAAAATGAACTGGTTAGACATTGTAGAAACGCAACTGAGTCCAATTGTTGATTCACCTCAACTGCTGTTCGACAGAGATCTCATGTGCTGGAATGAATAGACCTTAAAGCGTGCTCCAGTTTTTTTGTTCTCGCAATCTGTGAAGGGTCAAACCAGCCTTTTTGATATTTCCTGATCTGGATTAATTTGATTCGAAACCCCTTATTAGGGCTGTGTTGAAGGTTTTCAACGTGTTACAATTAAAGATTGTCAAAACATCTAAAGATTAACTACCAAGTATCTTAAAATATGATGGAGATCCAGCTGCAGCTCTATCACTCTGCGGCTTCCTGGAATCTTTCCGACACCGTCGTCAACAACTTCTCAAACTCTCCTGATAAGGCCTCCTCTCCCTTGCTAGGCTCAAAGAATTTGGCCGAGGAGACAGCATGTTTTACATCCGAAGTAGCCTCAGATAGTTTGGACCACTGGGCGCCGTTAGCAACAGCTTTTTGAGCTTCGCTGTAGTATGCTATGAATACCTTCATCATGTCGTAAGTCTTCCAGATAGGACAGAATGCGTCATATGAAGAGTATCCATTCTGCTGTAAAAAGTCTTCCTTGATCAAGTTGGCAACATCCAATACAATCTTGTCCGAGTCTGAAAGGGCAGACTTACCAACAAGCTGCACAACCTGCTCTAGTTCTTCAGCATTTGAAATAATCTCCTTCATTTTGTCTCTCAGAGAAGCAAACTCAGGATAACTTGAGTCGTAATATTTGTTCAGCACATTGGTGTACTTTGAGTATGAAATTGCAGTGTTGATGGACGGGAAATGCTTTCTTTGAGCAAGTCTTTTGTCCAAACCCCAAAAGACCTGAGTGATACCTAACGTTGCTGTAGTCACAGGATCAGAGAAGTCACCACCAGCAGGCGAGACAGCAGCAACAATCGAAACAGAACCCTGTCTATCGGGAGATCCCAAGGCAATAGATTTTCCAGCTCTCTCATAGAATGAGGCAAGCTTTGCACCCAAGTAAGCAGGGAAACCTTGATCTGCAGGCATTTCTCCCAAACGCCCAGAAAGCTCTCTCAAAGCTTCAGCCCATCTCGATGAAGAGTCAGCAATCATGGAGACATCTTTTCCTTGATCTCTGAAGTATTCCGCCAAGGTAATACCAGTGTAAATCGAAGCCTCTCTAGCGGCCACAGGCATGTTCGATGTGTTGGCAACCAATGTGGTACGCTTCATAATCGGCTCCTTCTTACCATTGTGTTCAGTGAACAGTTCAGGGAACTCCATCAATACCTCTGCCATCTCATTACCTCTCTCTCCACAATTGTGAACCAAGACACCATTGGCCAACATAAATTGATGGTCAGTGTTGTTGGCTAAAGTTATACCATAGTAGTCATCGATTGGCTTGATGTTCGAAGAGTCGTCATCAGTCACTTTTGTGACAGCGATGTCAAATAACAAAGGCTGGTAACTCTCATGGCTGTTAGACAAAACATTTTCTTTAGCAGCACAATGTCTTAAGGAGAAGCCGAGATTAGTACCAGAAAGGTTTAGGCCAGACTGAGCGTTGGCTGGAGACACTTTGATACCTAATGAGTGCACTGTATCAATCAAACCTTTCTTGCAGGTGAGACTAACATCTTTCAAACATGCCTTCCCATCATTTACATCACCATTAGCGTCAACTAAACCAGCAATAAAACTTTCACGGACAGCAAAAGTATCGCTCTTCAGCCAAGCAGGGATAGTTTTGATAGCCTGACCCTCTGAGTTAGCCAAAAAGCCCATTCCAGAGATAACATGCCACAACAAGTTGTCGCTAGCGTTCTTACCCGCGGCATTTAAAATCGTTGAATGGAGATTAATGGTTCCATCTTTGATATCGGCGGCCAAATGTAGCTTGGAAGCAGATTCGAGAAGACGCTCAGAGATACCGGACTTTTCAGAACCAAGAGAAAAAGCGGTTGAGTCAGTCATTCCTCTGCCTATCCAGTTACCCAACAAATAAGAAACTAACGGGATACTGTCAGAAGCAACATCAAAGGGACTGCTTCGTAAGAACTCAGATAAGACATTTGATTCAGCTCTGATAGGACCACAAACCTGTTTCGAGGCAAGTCTAACATCTGGTGAAATTCTTTCATAGTATTGAGCTTCAACGGTCCAGTCAATATCGCAAGAGTCCTTTAGTCCCTTCAAAGCAACAGCCTGCTCATAAGCATCCTTGGCACTAGCAACGTTCCAGTCGGCAGTGCTGAAAACTTTGGTGAATGGTCTTACCACCTCGACATATCTGCCTTCAAAATTCTCTACATCACGGTCAAACCAAGAAACCTCATAACCTTCCCGATTACCAGTCAAAGCAGTGACCGTGGAACTAGACTTGGTGTTCAAAACAATCTTGTGTGTGGCATTACAAGTGTATGAAAGAGCATCGCTTTCCACTTGATCATGATCAGTTTCTGTGACATGGTACATTTGTTCTTTTCCCCTGACCAAATTGACAACCAAACGTGGCAAACCATCCTTACCCAGAACCTCGTCCCCAACTTTGATGTTCTCAACCTTGGTCACATCACCGGTGGAAGTGAACACCTCAGTACCTCTAGAAAAGCATCCAACATAAATGATGATATCCGAGTTGGAAAATTTAGACAATGACTGGGAAATGACAGTCTTACCACATCCAAAGGCACCAGGTATACAGGTGGTTCCACCCTGGACACATGGGAAGAGAGCATCTAAAACTCTTTGTCCAGTTAATAGTGGATAGTCGGCTGACAATTTTTGAGCAACTGGTCTTGGGACTCTGACAGGCCATGTATGCATCATGGAATACTTATGAACAGCTCCATCATACTCAACTTCTAAGATTGGATCATCGACGTGATATGAACCGCCTTCTGCTATGGAAACAATTGTTCCTCTTGCTCTTGGAGGAAGCAAAATTTTGTGATCAGAAACAAGTGAGTTTTCGAACGTGGAACCAAAAATATCTCCTCCCGTAATGTGATCTCCTACTTTCAAGAACCCAGGAACGAACTCATACTCCACCGTTCTCGAGAGTGCAGCAGCATCAATACCTCTTGGAATATAAATGGACTGAGAAATATCCTTGATCGCTTTAAGCGGTCTTTGAATACCATCGTAAATGGTCTCCATTAAACCAGGGCCTAGCTCAACAGATAATGGCTTTCCAGTTCTCAAAACAGGATCACCAACGGTGACACCTGCAGTCTCTTCATATACTTGGACAGTGGCCTTATCTCCATTGATTCTAATCACCTCACCAACTAGATTGTCATGTCCAACTTTGACCAGCTCGTACATAGCACATCCAATCATATTTTCTGCTACAATAACAGGACCCGATACAGAGTATATCTGTCCGTAGAGCGACTCCTCTGCATCCAGCGACAAATCTTTCAATGTCTTGCGCGCATTTTCCAGAGCACCAGCCTATGCATGTTAGTATGTGAGGAGACTTGACTATGTTGAAATTTGCCGCAAATTGTGCTATATATAAAGTGTTAAAAGCCTCGGGGTTACAAAAAACACACCCGATGTTTCAAACAGTATTTATCAAGCCCATTGTAGTTTTCAAAAAAGCCCCTGACTTACCATTCTGAGTGTTAATGTTTAATGTCAATTGAATACAATTACACACAGCAGCAAAATCGCCTGGAGAACTCTTCTTATAGTTGTTGCCTTCTGTGAGACTGTCTGTCTTCTTATTCTTCTCCTTTTTTTTGGCTGCCTTGGCTGCTTTGGCTGCCCATCGTTATTAGGTTATGTGCCCTGGGACTCTTTTTCTCTCCACGGTCTTTGAGATATATATCGACTGCTATATAAGAGTCAGAGAGTAACTAATACCCTGTAGTAAGTGGTGGTTCTCATAGCTGTGATTCTGTTACTGCCATCAGTCCTAAAAATGAATCCACCACCTGAGCAGCAAGGAGCCCTGTAGCATCCACATTCATTGCATTAGGGGGAGTACTGATTTCCACGACATCGCAGCCCACAATATTGAGACCTTCAAGACCATCGAGAATAGTCAGCACTTCTCTTGAACTAAGACCAGCAGCTTCTAAGGTACCTGAGTTAACTAATGCCACATCAAATGTGTCAAGATCGAAAGTCACATAAACCTTACGGTTGCCGACTATTTCCTTTATTTTCTGGGCCACACCTCTACTTCCATACAAGTCCACGTCCTTGGAAGTGATGATTTCAAACCCGCAATTTCTGTCATGCTGTTCATCTCCCTTCGAGATATAGGGAGCTCTGGTACCCACATGAACCGAGTGGTTTTTCGAGACATATCCCGCCTCTGCGGCGTAATGTAGAAACGTTCCATGGTTTAGACTTGCGTACTTGCTGACAGCCCCTCCTAGCACCTTGGGGTCCCAAGTATCTATATGAGCATCAAAGTGGATTACAGCAAGCCCATCATTGTCAGCAAATGTCTCGTAGGCTGATCTCAGATTCATCAGACTCACTGTATGGTCACCCCCGAGGGTCACAATCCTTGTATTGTTGTAGTTACTAGACCCGAGGGTCTCGTGCTTGTGAATAGCATGGTGGCCCCTGTAGAGCTGATTGAGGGCTATTCTGGCATCAAAAGGAGTCATCGGAACGTCTCCACAGTCTACCAGTTCTAGGCCAGCATGGTAGGGGTCGAGTTTCCGCAAGGGAGAGTCTGCAGAATTCCCCCTAATAGGAGTCAGACCTGCACCCAATCTTCTGGAACCTTGTCGGGCTCCATTGGGACCAAAACGAGCCCCTCCACTGTAGGATACTCCTAGATCAAAGGGAGCCCCCACAATTGCTATATCTATTTTCTCGTGCAGATCAAAGAAACAATTGCTCTGTGGGAGATGCGCAAACGAAACTACGCCTGCATAGAGAGGATGGGTGTCAAAGTCGGAGAGATCGTCATTATCAGGAAATGTTAGCTTGTTAGTTTTGAAGATCCCAGTAGAGGCTGTTTGGGCGTAATCCGGTTTGACAAGCTGACCTTGTTGTAACTGTTTTGTTTTGTGATCTAAAACCTGCGCAGTGTTGACCAGATCGCCGAATATGTCATCAATGAAAGAATCTACAGATAACTGGGCACTTTCGTCACTTTCCAGGTGCCATTGTGGAATATAATGGCATTGAGCCGATATCACCAGTAAGAAAATGACAGCTTCTGAGAGCATTATAAAAAGAATGATCTGCAAGTGAGCCAGATGGGTACCGTATACACACAACTCCTAATACACCGGATCTAGGTTAGGTACTAAGACGTGACCGGCCTCAAGAGTACATAGGGCACATATATAAAGCCTAATGGATGAATTTCAATACTTTTCCAAATCGGGAAGGTCAACGCCATTACGACTATCACATTGATAGCAACCTTCGAGAAGATTGCTTAGCTGAGCTGGTTAGTAAGAGATGATGGTGATAAATCATGAGGGACCAGAAAGCTGATCTCGGACTTCGTGAAGAAAGGCCAGTGGAAGGCCCAACGTGACTTGGAGAATATCCGCTGTAGAATTCACTTCAATTTTTGGTGATAATCTTGAGCAAACTGTCCGGCCACAGCCAATTGAACGGTCATATAGCCCTTATCGACGGGATGTTGAGCTGCTAGCTGGGCACTTACTTAGCACTCGCAATGTCTGTCTCCCTAGCTTCCAACTTAGGATATGCAATTACCCCGGAAAATAAAGAGGACGTTACCCGGCTATGACTAAGAGAGAAACAGCCTATCTAAATTACTAGGGAAATATATGGGGTGTCAATAGTCTAGCTACAAACTTGATGAAGCGGACGTAGTCACCACAAAGTTTCTAGGTAAAGACTACTTGTCATGCATAAACATGGAGTGAAGGTTTCTGAGCTGGTCTCCAATATTCAGAGGCTCTCGCCCTTTCAGCCTGAAAACTCTGCGCTGCTCAACCAGCAACATTTCTACCAGAACTCGCTGATGCTCAGTTGGTCGGAGAGAAATGCACACCCTGTAACTCTACGGCATCTTGCCAACTTTGGAAAGAAACTGAGTAAGGAAAAGCTCATAACAAGTGCCAACTTTGTGCGCACCGAACTACCGGTGAGATTGAGCATGAAAATTAGAGAACTTCAACAACTAGACTTCAAAATCATCAACAACTATCACATTAGCCAGGTGTATCAGAGCTATTATCACTGCTTCAATGCTTTCCGCAGGACCGGGCGTATTGATACGCTAGAAGAAAATGATAAGTTTTGCGATTTTCTGCGCAAAGTGTTGGACGACCACTTGCTAGTACTGCCTCATCTTATGATGGGTGCTCTTGAAGTTGCTATCCTCAGAAACATGCCGCAACAGCAGCTTGATGAGTTCATGTCCTCGATGTTAAGATCCCGGATCAGTCGACGGGTCATCATTGAGCAGCACACAACACTATCTAACTCGTTCAAGTTACAGGACAAAGATAATATAGAGCGGCCCCCGAACTATATTGGTGACGCATTCCAGTATTGTTCCGCTCACGAGCACCTTCATGTTTGCATGGATATAGTGTCACGGTTTTTACAAAGTCTTTATCCTGACCTCCGGATGCCTGAACTTGTCATTGAAGGAGATGATGTCAGATTCCAGTTTCTCACAAACCACCTCAACTATATATTTGCAGAGATTTTACGGAACTCTTTGAAATCTACAATCAAAACCTTCTTGAAAAGAAATAGCGAGTTGAGTCTCAAAGAGCTCGAAACTGTGAAGCCACCGCCGATTGTGGTACAGATTGCACAGACAAAAAAGGATATTACATTCAAGTTCTCTGACCAAGGAGGAGGAATGACCACAAAAAAGCTGAATAAAGTGTGGTCATTTGGAAAATCCCCCGAACTCGCCGAAGAGTATCTACTGAACTTCCATCGGATGCCAGGATTATATCTGAACCCGCGGTTCCCGTTTGGGAGTGACTCTAGCTCAGCACCGGGTCTTCTTTCTTCCAACAACAACCTGGGGGGCATGATGCACAACCTAGGCCAAATGGAGACTACAGCCAGTGGAGTTCAGCAAGCCTCTATACTGAGGTCTTTGGTGAGCCGCCCTTTTGAGTATACACTGGGAATCTCGTTACCTATGTGTAAAGTTTACACTGACTACTGGAACGGAGAGCTTGATATGTATTCTGTTGAGGGCTATGGTACTGACGTTTACCTGAAGTTGAGCAAACTTGGAGGAGGTAACAAGCTGCAATTGGACAAGGCCTGATCCTTATGTATTGCCATTTCATAAGTGATCACATTCTATGTATCGCGTATTTATTAGGAGCATTTTGTATCCTTCCCTCGCAACAAATAATAGAAAAGCAGATCAGCTGAAATTCACTACAAGACACAAAAATGTATCAAAAGCCAAAAAAAAAGTATATAGATTACTTTGATACTATACAACAGCTTGTTGAGCTAAAGAAGATTATCAAAACCAGGGCGTGACTCTGTCTACCGAGAAGATCACGTTCTGTGTTTTACAGAGTATAGACGTTGTGTGGTAGCTTTTCAGCTCAAACCACAGTGATGTCGAGTAGAGGTGAGTATTGCTCTTTATTTCTTTCTTTTATCGCTTTTATCGAAGGGGATTCTAACAGAGAGCAACAATCAGATTCAAACGCTGTTCCCGAGCCCGTCTCGAAGACCTCACAGCCGATTTCCATTATGTCATTGCTGGATAGCTCGGCCAACAACGATACGAGTCCTGGCGACCATTTCTACGACTCCACCAAAAATGCCACGACGTTGAGCCATCAATCACCTGAAGCTCATCAAGCGCAACCGCAAGCCGGTAGTGACTCGCCCTTCCCTATAATAAGCAGAACTCTGGAACAAACACCAGTCCAGAACCTCTCAGGTGGTGACAATGAGACCCGAAGACCGCAGCAAAGCAGGATGTCGCTTAGTAACATGATAAACCATGACAGTGGAGACATCGACGCTGCTTCTCCCCAGCATGAGGCACCTTCCAGCAAGCTTGTTGTTGGAGGACTGCTTGTTCCAGATACGGACTCGTCGTCTTTTTTTTCACAAGAGCTGAGCACAATAAAACCCTCTGTTGAGGAGAGCAAACTCGATTCTAAAAGAAGGACATCTCCTGTTACAAAAAAGAGTGATTCCAAACATTCAAAGAGAAATAGTTCTCCAGCTGGACTTCTGAAATCTCCTTCGTCATCTCTTGGTAAGTACAATGAGAAGGATGACACAATCACATCAAAGCCTCTGAACTTGCTATCTCAACCCACATTTGTCAATATAACCAACAACAGTAGTTCCCAGGACGGCGTTATAGATTCCCAAAAGGATGATCGAACAACGGCGTCAACGTCGCAGAAACCAGAGGAAAGTCCAATAATCGCCCTTCATATTCCTTTAGTACCCCCCGGGTCGCAACCAGGCCAGTCGCAGGCAATATTTAACGTGATGAAGCTGTGCGAGGACAAGTATGGTTTCAATGTGATGCACCCTAATGGTAAGATAGCTTTTGACTTGGATGACCTGGATGAAGATTATGTTGACGAGGCACCGGAGCCGAAGGAGGAGGAGAATGCAGATGGAGAAGACGACGATGACATCATACGTAAAATCAGTATGAAATTCAAGCCGGGGATGACTGATGAGGAGAAAGAGGAGATGATTTTAAAAGAGATACATCGCAGGAAAATGGAAAGTAACAAAAGGATCGGAAAGTACGACTTGCATGATCCGTTTATAGACGACGAGGAGCTGCTGTTTGAGGAGCAAACCAAGAACAACAAGGATGGGTTTTTTGTCTACTACGGACCTCTCACAGAAGACACAACCACCCCTGGCAGCAAGCGGAAAGTTAATTCATCAGGAGGTGGGACCAGCTCTAGTGCAAAGAGACGAAGACCTACAGCCAGTGGCAATGGCTCTCATAGTACTTCAAAGCGCACATCTAAAGCTACGGCTACATCTGCACCAACTTCCAACGAGCCCAAATCCACAATCCAGATCGCACCCAAATTACCTGGATCTGCTGCTGATGGCAACTCTGGATCGTTGGCCTCAAAAAGTGTGTCTTCAGTGAAACCTACCGAACCACGTGTTCCTGAAATCCACATATCGACAGCAACACCCTTAGACACTCATTCCAGCGTCTCTGCTCCGTCAAATCAAATCATTGTAGGATCATTACCCCCTCTGCCCTAAAACCATAGAGTCGATCGGCGCGACAATTTAATAAGATTCACCTGGAAACTTCTAGTAGAAATTAACTGATCATATAATATTTTCTTCCCCAGGTTTTATATGAAGGCATGAGCTGTTTAAGTAAAGAGTGCTCTCCGCATAGCTACTGTGGACAGGTAGGCTTCCATCTAAAACGGTAGACAACCTGGTGTAAAATAGTCATCGCGAGCGACAACGAGATTCAGTCTATTATCGAGGATGTTGCAAAGAAGGATCTCAAGACCGGTATTGGCGAGAAGCCTTCTACCGTCGAATCGGGGTTCATCGGGCATTGTTTCTTTGTCTTCAAGATTAGTGCATCCTTCAATCACTCCTAACTCTGGATCTAGTGTGCTTCCGAAACGGAAAGTTCCCAACGGATTAACTGCTAGCATTACCACACCTTTGAGTATTGGAGTTCGTTTTTTCTCTTCATCACCTGACAGAATGATCGAGATGAAGATGAATCCTGAGCAGTCCGAAGAGCCAGCATTGAAGAAATATGCTACTAATTTGACAGAACTTGCAAAGGCTGGAAAGCTGGATCCTGTTATTGGTAGAGACGAGGAGATTCGAAGAACCATTCAAATTCTCTCACGTCGAACCAAGAACAATCCAGTTTTGATTGGTAATGCTGGTACAGGAAAAACCGCAATCATGGAAGGGCTTGCACAGAGAATAGTTCAGGGTGAGGTACCTGAAAGCATGAAGGACAAGGAGGTGATTGCCCTGGACCTGGGCTCACTTATAAGTGGTGCAAAGTACAGAGGTGAGTTCGAAGAAAGACTTAAACAGGTATTGAAGGAGCTAGACGAAAAGTACATCCTTTTCATTGATGAACTGCATATCCTGCTTGGACTGGGAAAGTCTGAGGGATCAATCGATGCTTCTAATCTGCTCAAGCCTGCATTGGCAAGGGGTCAGCTGCAGTGCTGTGGTGCCACAACTATCGATGAGTACAAGAAGTACATCGAGAAAGATGTTGCTCTCGCTAGAAGATTTCAACCTATCATGGTGAATGAGCCAAATGTTGAAGATGCCATTAGTATTTTGAGGGGATTGAAGGAGAAATATGAGGTTCACCATGGTGTCAGAATTACAGATGGTGCGTTAGTTACGGCAGCTGTCTACAGTAATAGATACATCACAGACAGATTTCTTCCCGACAAGGCGATTGATTTGGTGGATGAGGCATGTTCTGCTCTGAGACTTCAACATGAAAGCAAACCCGACTCTATCCAAGAGCTTGACAGATCTATTATGACGTTTCAAATTGAACTAGAGTCTCTGAGAAAAGAATCTGACGTTTTGAGTGTAGAGAGAAGAGAGAAGTTACAAGAGCAGTTGGAATACAAGCAAGCTGAGCGCAAGAGATTGACCGAGGTTTGGGAGAAACAAAAGCAGGAGCTCGATAATATAAAGAAGCTCAAACAAGAGTTGGAGAAAGCGAGACAAGATTTGGATATTGAGAGAAGAGGCGGAAATTTTGCTGTGGCCTCTGAGCTCCAGTATGCAACGATTCCTGCACTCGAAGCCAAAGTTAACGATTCTATCAAGAAGCAAGAGACTGGAGCTGATGAAGAAGATGGCGAGACCAATTTGCTGCATGAGTCCGTGACCTCGGACGATATTTCTAGAGTCATTTCTAAAGCCACTGGGATTCCTGTTCAAAATATGATGAGAGGTGAGAAGGATAAGTTGCTATATATGGAGGCAGCTCTGAAGGGCAGAGTTATCGGACAGGATGAGCCTATACAGGCCATTTCCAGTGCGATTAGACTTCAAAGAGCAGGTCTAACTGATGAGAAGAGACCAATAGCATCTTTCATGTTTTTAGGTCCTACAGGTACAGGGAAAACCGAGCTCACCAAAGCAGTTGCTGAGTTTTTGTTTGACGATGAAAACTCAATCATCAGGTTCGACATGTCTGAATTTCAGGAGAAGCACTCAATCATGAGACTGATTGGTGCTCCGCCATCGTATGTGGGTTATGAAGAAGGAGGAGAGTTGACCGAGAAGGTGAGAAGAAAACCCTACTCTGTGATTTTGTTCGATGAGTTTGAAAAAGCCCATCCGGACGTCTCAAAGTTACTACTACAGGTGCTGGATGAGGGAAAGCTTACGGATTCGCAAGGAAACAAGGTTGATTTCCGCAACACGCTGATTGTGATGACATCTAATATCGGACAAGATATCATGCTTTCTGACAAGGCTGACAAAGTGAAGGTGATGGATGTTATGAAGCAGTACTATTCTCCCGAGTTCATCAACAGAATTGACGAGATTGTGATTTTCAACAAGTTATCCAAAAAGGCCCTTCGAAACATTGTGGACTTGAGGATCGACGAGTTACAGGACAGACTGGTGGACAGAAGAATTGAGCTCAGACTGACCGACAGTGCCAAAGATTGGCTAACAGAGCACGGATATGAACCTCAGTATGGAGCCCGACCATTGAACAGGCTCATCAAGAAGAGAGTTCTGGACCCAATGTCTGTGATGATGCTCAAGGGAGAGATCAAAAATAACAGCGAGGTTATCGTGGATACAGATGGTTCAAAGGATGCGTTGACGATCTCGTCGACATCTGCTTCGGAAGAGACAGAAAGCACAGCGTGAAGACACTCGCTAGCAGAACTGGCTGTTGATTGTTTGGATTTCTTTTCGCACATTGTATATATTCTGGGAGACTTCCCAGCCAATCGTCTTGTCAATATTACTATTGTATGTTTATATTTCGCTTTCCCTATAGAGATGGAAAGATCAAAAAGCAATTTTCATGGTGAATTTTTTTCCACCGCTTTTATGCAGCAGTTATTGTTATCTCTATTGTTTCCTTCTGAACTTTTATGGATTTTTTTTTTTTTTTTCATTACGGCTTCCTAGTAGAATAGAATGTTATTAAAGGCGATTATAACCTATCATGGAGAAGCAACTCCAAGAAAAAGTGTCCACTAATCTACGTTTATCCACTCATAAATCCAAATCGCTGGTAGGTGTGTGAATAGAACGTACTTGGCCTGCCCTCTTTGTGTGCCAATACTCGCTTCATTGATAATATATATTCTCAGACCTCTCATGACAGGGCCCCGTGTGTCCAAAGAGCTCTCTAAGAAGCGCCAGGCTTCGGAGAATGCGAAACATAAGGACACAGAGCTCACAACCAAGAAGCGCAAAGTCTCAGCAAGCAAGCAAAAGTGTCCAGAACCTGAAGGTGTAGCCCTCTCTAAGAAAGCTACTACGTTTGCAGATAACAACGCTACAACCCCTTCCTGGACTCTCGATGGCGAGGAAGACGACTTCAGCGACATTGATGACAACGATAACCCTTCACAGCGGCCTTTATCAAAGCGTGACATTGGCTTCAACTTCTCTAATATTCTCAACCAACAGCCTCTCTTCACGCACCCATCCTCGCTCACAATCGATTTGCACAGCGAGATGAAGCTGCAGAGACAGAGACGGCTGATCGAACTGGACTTACAAAGACAACGGGAGATAGATAGTGAAGACGAGCATGAAAGCAAGTCGCCCTCTGATTGCACTTTTTCGCTCTCGTCCTCTGAAGATGAAGATCTAATGGAGATGTGTCTGTCTAGGCTCGACAATATCAAACGAATTGATGTACCAGACACTCCTTGTGAGAATTTCTCCAGTCTTGAAACCGTTCCTACTGGATTAGAGCAGGTGGACAGAATAATCAAGCAGTTGAAGCACGCAAATAGCGAAGATGAGTTTCTGAGGCTCGACGACCAGATCCTACTCTACCCAGGAGGACTTCAGCTTACTAACTCAACACGCCCCGAATCCAATGTACCTTGTTTCCCATCGCTAAAGGAATACACCCGAGAGGCTGATTGTGATTCAAAGAGTTGCCATCTAATATCTGACACGTCATCTTTCCACCTCTTGACTGATAGTAAGAAGACACTTTCGAGACTCTCTAACAGTAAAGAGACTGACTACGCACCTCCAGATGAAAATCAAGATGTGACCATCTATGACTATTTGAACTTGGAGGAGCAAAGCAGTCAGCATATGGATTACTTTGAGGAAGTGGTTTCGCCAGTTTCAGAGTCTGTATTCTCTCTCTCTGAAACTTCTTCTCCGACCAGTGATTCTTCATCTCCACTCCCTTCCCCCACCCTGGAGGATTCTCATGTTCTGCTTTCTACAAAGACATGCCAGTTCAGACGATTCGAATACAGGCACAACCATCAGAAGATCAATTTTGCACTCGTAAGCGATTCTCTGACTGTTCCAGAAGTCAAAACCAAAAAGAGAGGGCCCCTCAACAAGACAGCTCTTCTTTACGGTAACCAAAGACAAATGGTCAGCAACGATTCTTCTATGTCTTTCAATGACTTTTTGATTTAGTGTGGCCTTTTTCGTTTGTCGGAAAGGACCATACTTTTACCACATCACATCCGTGATGTTATTTTTACTCCTATGGTTTCGTCTATATCATTGTATACCATACATAGGAATAACTTTTTGAGCGCTTTCAAATCATCTACTAAACTCTTTTCAGGGCTTCGAATCGCTTTTTAAGGTCATCAATATCGTCTGACGTTTTTGATCTTCTAGCAGGCTCAATCGTGGTTGTCGGAGATTCATCAGCTTCAATCGGAAGCTCGGTAGTCTCCTCGTTCTGCTTTTCAGCGACTCCGCCATCATCGGGCGATTCATCGTCGTCTTCAACTTTTGGCTTCTTGCCATACAAGTCAATACCGTAGCTATCGCATATTTCGTTCAGATATAGGTCTACAAGATCATCGGCATTCTCATTCTTACATCGCTTGATTGTATCCGAATCATCAAAGGTCTCCAATACCTCCTCGTAAAAAGGCTTCCCGTATTTGGCAACGAGAATCGTCACAAGCTTCTTGTATTCTTTTAGATTGATGAAGCTGTTCAGATACAAAATCTTCTTCACTATAGTTGGGATATGCCCATCTTCAGACTTTGAAATCAACAGGTTAAGTTTGGAGAGCAGCAGTTCACAATCTATCATTAATATCTCGTATATGTCTATCAGATTGTCATCGTTTATCAGTTTGTATATCTTTATCCGTATCAAGGCCAAGCCACGATCGAACTTTGTTCCTGTTTCTTTTTGTAAAGCGTCCAGCTCTTTAGACAGCTGACTCAGTGTGATCTTGTTGAGAGACTTCATTTTTTCTATTTTGAACTGGAACTTTGAAATGGTCATTTTCAAAGTTGTTTTGAAGAGAACCTGTCCTTTATGTTAGGAAATAATTCTGTACTAGGATACAGAAAGTACACTTACCTCCTCAGAAATGTGTGACATTTCGTACTGGGCTTCAATCTGATTCACAGCTGCACTGTATCACTTTATATAATACATTATAGAACACAGAGACACACCAATATACTGCCCTGATAAAAGAGAGCTCAAAAGCTGAACTTGAGAGAACAGCCGCGTCGATCGCCGCGTCGATACGTTTTTTCTCGAGATCTTGAGAACGTGTTTCTACTGTTAGTTAAATAACCCGAAATACTTAGTAGTCTAAATAATGTGAGATCTAACAGAAGAATGCTACCAGCTGAAGAAGCAATGGCTACATCTTTGAAAGAAAGGAAAGAAGACTTTGTGTCGGGACTCTCAGGAAGCTCCAGCTATGACGTTTATCTTGTGACATCAGTCTCAATCACATCATACCTTGTATGGTGTATACTTAGGAAAAAAACAAAGTTGTTTGACGGAAAGCGTGATTTGCTTGGTTGTTTTGTTGACTTTCTTTTGAGCTGGAACAACATCCTACTCTCTGTCACAATTTACGCTAACCAAATAGCTCTTTTAACTCTGGCAAATGTACTCCCTCTTATTGTTGTTCTCTTCAACAAATCAAAGAAACCAACCTCAGGAGCGGTGAAAGTGAACCTGAAAAAATTATCAGTCAAGCAGCTTCTACCATTCAAACCCTATATTACTGTATATAGATCACAGATGATGGTTATCACCTGCATCTGTATATTGGCTGTTGATTTCCCTCTTTTTCCAAGACGGTTTGCCAAAGTTGAAACTTGGGGAACCAGCCTTATGGATCTTGGTGTGGGCTCATTCGTCTTTTCCATGGGGCTGATTAGCGCGAGAGGTATCTTGAGAGAAAACTATTCAGGTGGGTACAATTACAGAAAAAATCTTGTTCAGTCTCTTATCGGGTCGTCACCACTACTGCTACTTGGATTTATCAGACTTTACAGCGTCAAGTCACTAGAATATCAAGAGCATATCACCGAGTATGGTATGCACTGGAACTTCTTCTTCACTCTAGGTGTGCTTCCCTTTCTCACTAGCCTGATCTTTCCATTGATAACTCTTCTCTCTCCTCAGTTGTTTAGTATTCTTCTACTCATAGTGTACGAGATCGTGCTTGTCAGGTTCGGCCTGATATCTTATATTGTGAATTCCCAACGTGATGGGCTTTTTGCAGCCAACAAGGAAGGTATCTTGTCACTTGTGGGGTACTTGTCCATATTTGTGAATGGTTTGGCTTTGGGGTATATTGTTCTTCCTATCTTACCTACTCCGTCGAATTTATTCTGTCGGACCTGCACAAGACAGCAGATTGGGAAAATGAACAGGTTTTCTGTTTCGAGCACTAACGGATTACTGATTTCTGCGGTGTTTTATCTGGTGATCTACTATATCATTGACACGTGTTATGTGTATGGGGTGTCCAGACGGATGGCCAACTCGCTGTATGTTCTGTGGGTTTCGGGGTACAACTGTTTTTTTCTCCTGGGGTATAAGGTGATTGAGAATATCATCTGGGGTCAAGTTCGCTACAAGGTTGTGGATGGCGAGGGGGAAGAAGTGGCCATGAAGCAAGAGGATTTTGTGCCGATATCCCTTGTAGCAGTTAACAACAACAGTCTTGTGCTGTTTCTCGCTGCTAACCTTCTGACAGGTGTGGTCAACATCGCCTACAACACCTTGGACTCCGGAACAATAGCAGGTATGGGCATTCTAGTGGCATACGAGCTGTGTCTTAGCGGTATTTCACTTGCACTGTATTTTGGGGGGATCAGGCTACGATAAGGCATCCAAATAAAAACACCTCTTGGTTCGCAATGACCTATTGCGGTGGCTTGAAAGTATGATATCAGCAGATTGATTATTATAAGAAGAAACGAGCACCTGTGTTACTAACGGTTTTTATTGTTCCGGGATTAGTAATACCGGAACGAGGAAGATTACCGAAGCGCAGGATAGTGAAGCCGAGGAGTGGCTGATGAGTCCTGGCAATGTCAGCATAGTGTTGTTGTCTGCTGTGGGAAGAGACAGGGAAGCTGGGGAATAAGACCAAATGACCCACGAACAAGAGCCCTGGACAATATACAGCCTCGCGAGGGTTGTAGGCCAACTCAGAACAGGAACTACTAACTCCGAAGCTGTTGCGAGAAAATGGGTCACTCTTGAAGTTTCAGCCACATGAGTTATTTTTCTCTCACGGAGGAGGCAACAGCCGATTACCGCGAAAAATACTTTTCGCGCGCAGTATGGCACGGCAGACTGGGTAATGTTTTTGGGGGAAGGTATAATAGTAGGGGGCCTGCTGTTTGAGGCACGGAGGTGAATGTTTTGCTCGAAAAGAGATGTTTGAAAGAACAAGAGAAACCAGAGACGAGGGAAGCTTCAACTAGTCAGGTTATTGTCTGTTTTGACACTGCTTATATCAGCAATCTACGTATATCGGCAAATTGCTCACTTCAGCAGACTGCTTACGTACCGGGATACTCCAGATTGCTATGACCGAGTCCGACACAGACCACGGGGGCAGCACAGGAAGCCAGCACAACAAGAAGAAACGGGTAGGGAAGGCGTGCGACTCGTGCAGACTGAAGAAAACCAAATGCTCGGGGAAACAGCCCTGCGAGAAGTGCAAGGCAGATAACAAGATCTGCATTTACACCGAGCGCAAAAAGACCAGAGACAAGGTGTACTCGTACGAGTACGTCGAGCTGATTGAGAAGCGTCTGCGTCTTGTCAACAAGGCCTTGATCCGGCTCTCTGAGATGGTCAAGCTTGAAATGACACCCCAGCTTGCAGACTTCGCTGCGAACCTCACATACACTCCCAACACTGAGCGAGCCCCTATCTCGATCAACCAAGCCATTTACATGCTGACAGACAATCAGAATGCGGTGTCTGGTGGGAGTTTTGACAGCTATGACACTCTATTTCCAGACCCGCCATCCCACTCAGCTTCCGAGGATCACCACCTCGAGAAGCTACAATGTCCTGATGACATCACGGGTGCAATAGATTCGACAGACTCCCCTACTGAAGACCTCGACATCGGCACAGTACCCCTTCCCAGGGCAGTAGCAGCAGGCGCTTCCGGTCAGGGTGTTTCGAATACAGGTATTGCACAGCGGCATAAAGTGTCAAAGAGTAGAAGGGAGTCTGGCTCTCTGAGCACCAATTACAATGTTCCATTTTCCTCACCCGAGACAATGACTCCCAAGTCTGACGAAACATTCTCGCCTCTGCAGAACGTGGGGACGGATGACTCCAACACGGACTCATTGCTGAGTTCTCAAGCTGCGATCCAGCAACAGTTCTCCAATCAGACTCTGCCTGGGTATCGGCTGGACGATATCAAGGAGGAGGAGAAGGACGGAGAACTGTTCAGTCCGATTAGTTCTCTTTCCAACTCGCTGTACATGGGAACAGCCGCCGCCGGGTCTGTTGGAGCTGAGCAAATGGAGCTGCCCCCGGACCTCGACCTAGGCCCATTCCGGTCTGGAGCACAGCTGGCCACGTTGGCACTCAACGGGATGCTAGGTGGGTCAAACGTGTCTTCGGGGCTGTCGCTGTCTGAGATTGATCTCAACGGAGGCTCTAACTCCAATTATAGCAACAGTCCCTTACTCAACTCGCCGTCCATACTGGGAACCTCACCGGACTCGACATCGAGAATCGTGACTGTCGCAGAGAACAGCAAGTTTTCGTCGTTCCCGTCTGGATTTCTGGCGGACGACTCCTTTCTGGATTTTAGCTCCATGAGCCCACCCTCTAACCTTGAGAGATCCAACTCATCACGATCTATTGAGAACCTGTCACTGAGCAAGAAGCACCCGGTTTCTCACGGTCACCACCAGCACTTGTACACTCACCACCCCCACCCGTACAGGTCCGTTAGCAACAGACCTAGCACTCCTTTGCTGGAGCCAACCACAGGCCCCGCAGTTATCAACGAGGAGGTGCTGATGTAACGTCGACCCCTTCAGCATCACTGCAACCACCCGCCCCCTTTTACCTAATACGCTCTGATATGCCTTTACTGCTGTTATGATAACCTTCACGGTCTCGTGTTTGATGTTCTATGTAATGATATTCGTCTATACTTGTTGTATCGTCCAAAGACTAATGATATTCACTAACGCAAATTTCAGAAAGTGTGGGGACGTATGAAATGCCGATGCGGGCAGCAAAGCCTGGTGATGGCACGACTGAAGCCCGGTTCCAGAAGTAAGGCGTCGATCGTCGGGGCTTTGTCCCATATATGAGTCCCAGCTGTCTCCGCGCAATATAGGAGCACACCCCACGCCACAGCACTTAGTACACGCTCGCTTCAATTCGTACGCTATTGATCACTACATGACAATGCGCCGGTGGTACCTTCTCCTGCTGAAGAAGAAGCTCACCCTGTAGATAACAGCGCCCACAAACCGGAGCACTGCTGTGGCAGCCACCGTCCACAGTACAAACGCCATGAAGATGTTCGAGGAGTCGGTGCGTGTCTCGTCGCTTTTGCCGTCGTGATTGTTCAGCCCGCCAGTTCGCAAAACCACCGCCAACACCACAAAGTTGCACACCAGCCACGCAATCACCGTGTACGTTCTTCCCAGCGCGTAGTTCCGTTCCGAAGTCTTGATCACGTTCTCCTTGCCCGAGGCTTCGGGTTTTGAAATGTTGCTGTGCGCTAGCGAGAACAGCTCGTCAGGGTCCTGTAGGGCCTCCGAAAGAAGCATCTCGGAGCCGCCATTCTCTGTAGACGTACTGCTGGCCTGTTTCTTGGTCTCCGTGTCACTCTTGAGGGCACCTTTGGTTCCCCAGGAGATGTCGTGCAGGTTGCAGAACGCAAATATACTCAGCACGTTGATGTAGGCCGGGCTCAGCAACAGGTACTGCAGAGTGCAGGTGAACAAGTGAAAGACGTCAAAAAACATAGCCGAGCCCACCAGATAGAGCGCGTATGTCGAGGCCAGAGCCACCGTCAGGTTCCGGAACCGCGAGTTGCCAAGGTACGTAAGGGCCGTCACGTGATCGGTCGACTGGATTTCATTTTTGATTGATTGGATGGACGACACCGTTAGCAGCACAACGCAGAACATCATGTAGCATATGACGATACTGAACAGTAGGAAGGCAAGCTGGTATAGCCGTTTGGCATCGTTCGGCTTATTCCCAAATGAAATAACAAAAGTTAGTCCGAGAGCCAAGATGTACAACCAGAGAAACACCACCGCGAGAATGTTACCTGCTGTGAAGCCCAGTGAGGTATCCGCTACCGCGAGAGTAAGAATCCGGAACACCAGAAAGTAGAAAGAAATAGAAAGCCACGAAAGCACGATGTTCACTGTCTGGTAGATCACCTCCACGAACAAAATCAGCTTTCTACCGACGCTGTGCCTCGACCGTAACACCCTGTAAAAGTGCAGTATTGCATACAGGGCGGCAAAAAACGACCCGTTCAGCCATCTTCTGCGCTGGTTCACAAACTCGTTCACACTCGAAGGAACATCTGTCACTCCAAAGGCATCGTGAACGTATTTGAGCACATAAGCTGAACCTCTCTTCGCTATGAGCTCAAAGCACAGAATGCGGTCCTCTGCCAAGTACATATTGGACTCCAGAACTCCCGCAGGTTTCTCTGAGTCTGTTTTCATGTCCTCCCCATGAAAGTAGGCCGCCAGTGGGTCACCTATCAATGCCTCATATCTATATGCACTGAATGCCCCAGGAAGAACCGTAACAAACCCAAAAGTTGACTCCATTGGCTTGTCGAGAATATTCGAAATCTTGTACTCGAAGTTCTGTGCAGCAATCAGAGGATTAAAAGCAACACATTTAATATCAGAACACATCCTCAAGAACCAATGACCCATCTTCCTCAACGGCGAGGTTTCATCATTAGGGCTCGACCTCTTTCCGAGCATCGCACGAATCTCTCCACATGAGCCTCCTACATGAGGATCTTTGAATGACTCCCACAGCTTGTAGATCGAGACAGGGCCTGGCTCTGTTCCCACATCCAGCAAGCATATTACTTTTGGCTTTAGATTTGGACAAAGAAAATTGAAGGCCCATCTGTGAGAGTTGATCTTCTGCTTGTTTTGCTCCTTCAATAAAAACATCAGCTGAACCGGAACAGTTTGCTCGGTTACCAACGGGACGGTGAATCCCTTGCCTTGATCTCCACGGTGGTAATCAAATTTTCCAATACCAAAGGTTGTGGTATATTCAAACAAATGTGCATTCACATCCTTGCCATTGACTTTCTCCTGCATGATTCCTTCCTGGTAACAGCCCAACAGAGTCATCAACGCCTTGGATCGATGGTGGATCTTCTCGCGACCATCACTCACAATCACAACCACAATGTTCTTCCACGCACTTTTTCCGAACGGCTGCACATCTCGCTCATCATCAGGAAGATTATACATATGCTTAATGTTTTTGAACACTCCTTTCAGGGTTCTTCCGAGCAGTACCTCGTCCTCGTTGTACATTGTGCATACAATCATCAGCTCTGTGCTTCTATTTTCCTTATAGAGACCGGGTCTTAATGGGTAATTCAAAATATCCATCTTGTCCTCCATTGACCCATTGGTGAAATCTTTCGGATCTGCCGTGATGGCATGGTACCTGAGATGGGTGAACTCGGTTAGATTTTTTGCATCTTCGAAGGGAATCTTGTTGAGAAGTTGGGATGGTACAGGATAGTCGAAGCTGAAATGCTTGCCATCCAGCAACTTAACTCTCGTATCTCCCGAAGTAACCAAATTGGAGTTCTCGATGTGGTTACCTGAGTCAAGAGCCTGAATTGACACATTAGCATTCATAAGAGGCTCGTCATCGTCCCTATGAAACGCCTGGAAGCTTGGCTGGCTGTATGACCCCGCACCGATCTGAAGTGGAAGCTTGTAGTAGTTTGGGCCTTGGGCCACTCCATATTCCTGCTTGAGATCGTCGATTGTGTCCTTTTCCTCTTCGTAAGGCTCAATAAAGCTTGATTGTGTGCTGTAGGAAGACATGTTAGAGGAATATCGTCTGCTGTCGCTCATGAGGGAAGAGTGTATTACTGACGGGGGCTGAATCGTCTGTCCATACTGTGATATACGCTGCCCATCTCTTGACACGTGCCTGCTTGGTTGTAGAAGCTGCGATGAAGGGAGAGGAGGAGGTCTTCTATCTAAGGGGCTGTAGAGACTCTCTGACGGCAGAGATTCCATAAAATCAATGCTCTCCGCTCGCGATTCCACATCATCTCCCTGGTCGAGAGCAAACGGGTTTTCAGCATACTCGCTCCCGCTACCGGAGTTGTCCCTGGTATAACGGTCCATCTGCGTGAAAGACGCGCTTTTCTGTACTATCAGGTCCCTTGGAAATACAAGCACTCGAGGGCAGTCTGGAAAACTAGAAGACGATATAGCAGAGTTCTTCACGTCCTCCCCTGATCCTCCTTCGTTCGCTCAGATCGGTTTATATACCTCTTATCCTTCTCTACGTCGAACAACCCCTTATTAAAACTCCACTGTATCTAATAATAGATCACGATTCTATTTTTTCCTCTGACAGATCTGAGGTAGGTCAGATTTGAATGACAAAGATACTTGGGCTGTTTGTGAATAGATTATGAGGCCCATGTCCCCCCCCGCCTTCGTCCACAACCGGATCTGCTATTACTCGTCAGGTTTCAGCCTACCATCTGCATTGTTGAACCCACAAAGCTCCGCTTAGATGATCTCACAGCCTCCTTCACAGCCCAAAAAGTATCACCAAGCATGCCTCTGCTAAGCCTTACTACACAGCCAGGTTGGTTACAGTTACGAGATAGTAAAATGTCATGGGCGCAGTCACGTGACTTTGCCTTGCTTTTGTTTTCTTCTGAAACTACGATATCAGCATGATGCAATGTGCTCCTCCACTGGGAGAGTGGGATATCTCCCCCCAAACGTCATATTACCGGCTAGCTTTTCTCCTCATCCAAATCCATCTCGCCGTTATCAATGTACTTTCTGAACTTTCTGTTGCGCTCCAGCTCTAACTGTTTGATCTCCTCTTCCGATGGAGGCAGTCCTTCATTCATCAAATCAGCCTCTCTAGCTTGAGAGAACGACTTCAGTCTATTATGAAGCTCTTCACGACCATCCATCAGTACACCCTTAGGCAGCTTTCCACCTGTAAACGTTCTAAGGTGCTCAACCTTTTCTGATTCCTCTCTGAGGATGTTAAACATTCGAGACATACGGCCAATAGAAAGAAGTTTGTTTCTCAGAGAAGCGCGGGCCTCCAAAGGATTGCTGTCTGTTGCTGAAATAGGAATACCAGTAGAAGCGGATGAAGTGACAAGAGAGGAAACGGGAACCTCCGTCACATCATTCAATGAACGCGCCACATCTCTCGCAATTGGTGTCTCCTTAATGAGCTCGTCCTCTGTACATATATTCAGGACGGAGACTAAAATATCGAGCACTTTTTCTGCCACAAAAGGACTTGACCACTCGAAGACATCCATGAAGTCAGGTAAATGATATGGGGCATCTGCTGCAACGAACTGCTTGATATTGAACGTTGCTCCATCATAAACGAGCGCTACAGCCTTGTTTCTATAGGTTCCACAATAGTTCGGAGCAGAAAAAAGCGTAATAAGTGATGGAAATCCTGTAGAGTCGTTCTTTCTGTACATTCTGTAACCTGCATCCTGTGCTTGATGTGCTCTTATTACACTTAACAGATTGTTGTTTTCCAGAAACTTGCAGGTGGCTTTATATGTGAAGTAGTAGGAGCAGTGACGTTCTGTGTTCTCGCGATAATATGTTTCAAAATCGTCAGTCTCGAATTCCTCTGTGTCATAATCTGGAGACGGATCGGCCCACATTAAGTCGCAATACAACCCTCGTGACGGAAAGTCGTACTTAAATCTGTTAATAGCATCAATATCACTTATTTGAACAAGGTCTTTGGAAATACCCCCATGACAACAGAAAAATTGATTGTTCAGTATTGCACATATTGGTAACGCCCTGAAAGAATTGAGAGATTCCTTATAAATTTCTAAAGAGTACTTCACCTCGCACTCTCTTTTGAAAGTGAAGTAATCGGTCATTCTTTTCGATTCATGGTTGCCTCGAAGAAGCCAAAATGTCTTTGGAAAATTGATTTTTATCGCGTACAAAAGAAGCAGCACTTCAATTGAGTAGTCACCTCTGTCAACATAATCCCCCAAAAACATATACTGAGTCGTTGCAGGATCTCCACACATGTCCAGCAGTTTGCAAAGGTCGTAGTATTGTCCGTGTATATCACCCACCACAGTTGCAGGACATGGAACGTGTATCAGGTTTGGCTCTTGAGAAAATATCTCGGTTGCAAGATCAAGTATGGTGGTGATCTGATCCTGTGTCAACTTACCCTCCTTTTTGAAATGTTCCGTCAAGAACTTATAGTCAGGAATCATGTCATCCCCAAACAGCTCTTCATTTGAGGGTACCTTTTGCGTTGGAGGCTCTACTGTATCTATGGCTCTTTTCCTTGTATCGAATAGCACGCCTTTCTCATCGATGAAGACCGTAGGGTCCTTTTGCCCTGAAGGCTTATCATCGCCTCGCTTCTTCACCTGTCTGAGAGCATTTTCAATTTTAACAGAGTTCTCATGGGCTTTGAGTTTGTCCAATGAGCCCATATTATCCCCAGACTCAGTTTCGTTAGCAATTCCAAAAGGCCCTCCTCTTCACGACTACTGTGTAACAGGATTTCTCTGATGCCATCTTAGAAAAATATTAGCTTCTTTCATTGCTGTAAATCTCCGCAAGTAAGTTTTATCTTCATGGTTTTAGGTAGCACACGACCATCTGCATGACAAAGCCCTGTCATTAGAAGAGCAGACGCTTTGTGGAAGTGGCGTATGGAACTGATATGTCATGCATTTGTGTTTTCAAGATCTGGATTTATAGCGTCAGTCCCACCTTCAGATTCTTGCTTCAAGTCCCCACCCTTTTTCGACTCCCGAGAAAGCTTAAAGGAGCTGTGAGGAACACCTTCATTAATGAGATCGGCCTTTCTGGCTGCATCAAATGAGCTCAGTTTCTTGCTTAACTCTTCAACACCATCCAACAGAACTCCCTTCGGAAGTGATCGACCCCCAGAAAGGTTGCGAAGCTGTTCAACTTTTTCGGCTTCCTGACGTAGTACATTAAACATACGGGACACTCTCCCGATAGCCAGTATTTTATTTCTGAGTGCAGAGTTATCAAGGGTTTTGCCCCCGGTAGCAGCAGCACTGGGCATGTGAGCCTGCAAATCTGTGCCATTCTTCCCATATAGCGACCCAGCAAGCTCTCGGGCCAATGGAGTATCTCTTTCAAGTTCTTCATCAGTGCAAATACTCAATAGATTAAAAAGAATATCTGCTACACGTTCTGCAACAAATGGGATGGACCAGGTAAAGACGTCCGTGAAGTTTGGCAAATGGTATGGTTCAGGCTGAGCATTAAACTGCTTGATGTTCATCACAGCACCGTTATATTTGAGGACGGCTGCTTTGTTCCCGTATGTCCCACAGTAGTTGGGAGCAGAAAACAGAGTTATGACAGATGGAAATTGTTGACGCTCTGTCTTTTTGTACATCCTATAGCCAGCATCCTGTGCCTGGTGAGCTCTGATGATAGAAAGGAAGTTGTTTTGTTTGAGAAAGGTACAAACAGCCCCATATGTGAACATGTAAGAGCATCCACGATCGTAATTTTCGGTGAATAGATGACCCTCTGTCTCATCATCATAATCCTCGTGAGGGTCGGCCCACATCATATCACAGTATAAACCAGATGAAGGAAAGTCTGACATGAAACGGTCAATGTCATTGATATCATCAAGTGTTTTGAGATGCTTCGAAATTCCACCGTGCACACAAAAGAACTGCTTATTCATCACCGCAGCTATTGGGAGTGCCTTGAAAGACTCAAGTGACTCCTTGTATATATTTTCGTTGTACTTAATTAAACATTCGCTCTTGAAAGTGAAGTGAGTGGTCATCTGCTCCGTTTCATGATTGCCCCTGAGCATGAATAAAGTCGTAGGGTGATTGATCTTCATAGCATAGAGCAGCAGTAGAGTCTCCAAAGAATACGATCCACGATCCACGTAGTCTCCAAGGAAGAGAAACGATTCGTTGTCGGGATCCCCACAGATCTCGAACAGTTTGCATAAATCGTAAAACTGGCCGTGAATATCCCCACAGACTATCACAGGAGCAGGCACCTCCAGAAGGTTCGGCTCCTTGCTGAAAGCAACTGTAGCCATCTTCAAAATGTTTTCCACCTGTTCCAAGCTGAGCTTACCTTCTCTCTTAAAATGGTCTCTCATCAATCGGTAGTTTGGCAGTCCATTTGGATTGCTGAATATCTCTGCATCTGAGGGTTCGGTAGCTGTAGGGGTAATGACAGTGGTAACAAGTCTGTCGGTCGTCCGGAACTGATTGCCATTATCATCAACGTACAGTGTTGGATCTTTAGCTGAGTTATCATTGTCTCTGTTTCTCACCTGCCTTAAAGCGTTCTCAATCTTCAGAGAGTTCTCGTGTGCCTCCAGCTTACGCTTGGTACACATTAGAAACCAGTTATGATTTCCAGTCTGTTGATGTTGTCAAGATCTATACTTCTGCTCATAAAGATGTCAAACTTATGAGATCTGGTAGGCTTCTGTTTCCTTTTACTTGGCAAGTTTATGTTGGGAAAAGAGCCTTGAAGACATCCAAAATATAAGCTATGAACAAGTCTTGAAGATTGGGTCACGGGCCAGTGATCATCAAAAACTTGTGACCTGAAAATTGCCGATACGAGACGGCTCGTAATAGTGGCACCCACACTTCACTGATAATATCAGATTCAGTTAGTCGTGCATGAAAAATCGAGGCTCAGCCTGCATACGAAAACGCAGCCTTTTTGAACTCGATTACAGGTTTGAGGACACAATATAACGGGTGCAGAGCCGTTACATTGTGTCTCATACAGTTAGAGGCTATTTGAACTCTTGTGTATGACTATAAATAGATTGATCCCGACAACCATGTTCCACTGTTGTCTGTCACGCTGCACGATCTCGCCGACATTACCTCTGCGAGATCCCCCGCAGCCTCTGCGCCTCCTCTGAGATCTTCAGATTCTCGAGGCAAGAACGTTGCCAAGACATATTAGCCCATCAATCGCAGGCATGCATTCAGCTGAGTCCTTCTGTATGTATAGCAAAGTAGGGTGGTGCTGTTACTCTGTATAGGTCACGTGATACACATCAAATGCCTTAAATTAGAGAGATTCTTTTGCTTCTCTCTTTGTGCGGCTCACCCCCGGATTAAAAAAATTTTAATCACAACTTAATTTTTTCTTTCTAGCCTAGCTTTATGTTATAAGCCTGCTCAAGCTGTTCGAGTCTCTCCTATCACGCCACTCAAACTTACATACCAGATTGCTGACTCATAATAATAACAATCAAAGAGCGCAGTGTCTCGATTATGATGGAAATCGTGCTAGAGGACTCAGGGTACATTTCTGCTCCCGAATCTCAGCCAAATCTTACACTCCAGGATGAAAAAAGACAAGCAAACTTCGAGCTTGGTGTAGCTATGTCAGTTCATCGTTGGGACACTTTGAACACAGCAGTTGATAATGGATGGGGTGGCCCTGAATCTTCTGATAAACGAGACTGGATTACCGCAATTGTGGTTGATATCTTTCGCGATTCGAGAGAGGTAGACATAATTCTCATTCATGAAACTCTGTTTAATGCTATGGAGGATGAATTCGATGTTCTTGTGGAAGACCAGTCCACAGTCATGGTAGCACAAGAAATCATCCGTTTATATAAAGAATGCTCCGCAGGGGTATTTGATTCTGTGCAGCGGATGTATAAAGCTTATCTGGAAAGAGAGCATTATAGAAAGACACAGCAATTGCCGGCTACTCAGGTGCATATCGAGGAGGATGCTGCTAATCCTAACATATCCGACGAGACAGATAACAGTGAGAATGACGATGATAGCGATGTAGAGATGGATGGAACACAGGAGGAACCTCGATTATTGTCATCAGAGAGAGTTCAGCCAACAGTTGATGTAGACGGTTTCACGCTGGTGTCAAGAAAACGAAGATGAGGGAAATTGAAGTCCGCCCCAGTTGTACTTGGATCCTCGCATGACGAATCCCTGTAATCTTGTATCTCCTGCTCATTGAGATAATTGATTTGAAGAATGAGCTGCAAATCTCAGTTGGACCGGGTTCCTACGAGTGAGTTTGAGTGGAATATCCTCTCCCACTTCAACCACCTGAAATGAAGGAGTTGGGCTATAAGTGATGACAGGGTTAGAAGCTATAGAGCTGTCACTACCTGTTCCTCTCAAGGATCTGCGGTCCTGGATTAAATCGGTCACGGGATCAACTGTGCTCTGATTCAAGCTCAGACTGCTTATTGAATTGAGCCTCTTCAATATTGAGTCGGCTACTGCATCAACGGCCCCTCTTGGGTGACTTATTGTTGGAGAATCCCTAAATTTATCCTCAATGGTAAATAAAGAGATTTTTGTGCCATTCCAAACACTGTTATCTATGAGTGAGCAACAAGCCAGCTGCTGCAATTCTGAATCGTTGTCGGCTCCAGCTTTCAAATCCGAACTCTTCCAGTTTCCGAATCCCCAATCTGATCCAACCTTTTTCAGTGTTGAGAGAGAGTTATTCAAATCTGAAAGCATACCTCTTGTCCCATTTATCTCATGATTTTTAAATATCAACCCCCATAGGACAGATTCATACCATCCAAGAGACAAGTTAGACCAGCTGAACTTCAGTCGTTCAAACGATGTTCGAGATGCATTATATTGATTGGGAAGCTTTAGGCTTTGAACGAACTTATCAAAATTCAGTTTACTCACCTTATCGATTAGCAGGTTCATATCTTCTGCATCATTCACGGCCAATCTGCTATCCATGAATTTGATGAAATCTAATATAACTTTTGTAGCTCCAAGACCGGTCCAAGTTATGACTAGTGGAGCACTTGCAGGGAGTTTGCTCTTTGCCCTTTTGGACATACCAACAGGTAACTTCGGTCGGATCAACCCTTCGGCGTCGACGTCTGGATCATGAGCTTTGTCATTAGTATTTGAGTCATGCTCATTGGAACTGACATCTTGTGACTCGTTCTTATTATTTCCCTGATCATTCTCGCCAGCTGTGTGGTTCAAACTGTCAGAAAACGTTCCAATTTTGGTTTTCTCCTCTTCAGAGAGTTCAGTTATTGACTGCATGACACCCAAGTAGACTGATCGATCCCTGTAGATTGTCGCTAGCAAAAGCTTAGCCTGATTCGGTGATCGGCATAATACATGACATATGGTTCCTAGAAGCAGGGACAGTAAGTCTAGATTGACAGGATTGGATCCAAGGAATGAAGCCTTGGAAAACTTATAGGTCAAACGGGTGATCAGTTCACAGACATGGAGAGGCAACTGTGATCCATGAATTCGCATCTGAGACAATATACTTCGTCTACTAGAAACAGGAGATTCAGGATCATGAGCTATAAGGACCAGTGGAATCAAATTGAAGAGCCATTCAACCATAGTTGGTATGATAATCATAGGGCATATGTCACTCAAAGCTTCCATAGTGTGGACAACTATAAAATCTCTGTAGTTATCAGGTGGAGTCGATATCTTGAAGTTTTCCGGCAGCTTTGAGTATATATTCTTATCAAAGGGGAGTAGCAGCTTCTCTGCTATAGTTTGGTCATAGGAAAGATAAAGAAATAAGTAAGAGCAAGTTCTCACAAAATTTCTATGCTTCTCTTCATTTCTGTACTTCGTCACATAGTAGACTAGTGTTATCAAGATTTCCACACACCTGTTGCTTACAACATGAGCTCTGAAGGCTTTATTACATTGAAATAATTCCCAGACTAGCATTGTGAGTTCTGTACACCAGGGAGAGAGCGGGCGTTGGCGACTTAGCAAAGGTCCCTTGAAAAGGTAAGAAAGGCCTGCTGTTTCAGGTTCTCCAGGATCATTAATTTCAAGTGGAAGCAAAAGAGGCTTTATTATTCCAAGATCCAAGAGCTTGATCTCATCCGGCTTGTGCAATCTTCCGCAATAGTATCTCACAAGATTTGATGGCTTTTCAGTAAGTACTTCTCCTTTATTCAGAAACTCCAAATCCCCCTTTGGTAAGGGATATACTATCATAACGGTAAGTAACTGTATCGAATGTGTTACCATGAGGGTTCTGAGATCTCTGAGTTTTGTATTTTCAAAGGTCAAACCGTTGTTGAATCCATTAGATGATCTGGTAGAGCGACAACATGTATTAATCAAAGATGTAATCAGCGTTAATAGCTGGAACTTTGGCACTGAAGTCACGAGGACTGTCAGATATCTCGAGCCGTTAGAAACAACATTTCTAACCTGTTTATAAAGACACTGAGAGCATAGAGTAATAATAAATCGAAGAACTTCCAATCTGTTAGAATCAAGACGAGTATCAGGCGCTGATGGCGCATTAGAGGAACCAATACCAGTCTCCCAGACTAGAAACTCAACACTGTCGGAGTGCCCGGTCTTACCAGAGGGTTCCACGGTAAACCCGGAAGTAAAAAGAAGATCAACCGCCACCAATACTAATCTAATACCCAAGGGGCTGGTATCCCGTGTTGCTTCCCCAAATGTAGGCTTTGTCGACGAGGTTTCAAGCTTCTTTTCATCTTCAAGAACTTGATCAACAGTGGCAGTTACACTATCCTGACTAGATATCTCATTAGAAGAAGAGGACGGCTGGGAGTTATAGCCCACTGTTGCAGTATGACTATCATCTGAGTTAGCTGAACGGGGATCTGCAGCGTTATTCAAGGACCAGAAAAGACTTCTTTCAACGTCTTGAAGTTCAGGGCTCTCGTAAAGAAGGGGAAGGAACTTGGTGAGAAGTCTGAGACAGTTAAGGAGTTCAACTGTAGAAGGCTGCTTGTGTAATGAGTTGGGGCTTGCCAAACTGATAACCTTGTTGGCAAGAGTTCGCAGCAAAAGGCAGAACCCTCTAATGTTGGAATCTCGAATAGATCTTATATCTGCCGCTGTTAGCAGAGTGAAAATATCCGCTGCTGACTCAGGCTTTTTCCAGAGCAATTCCCAATAGTCACTGTCGTCTGGAATGTTTTCTAATGGATCAGCGATTCGGAAGAGATATTCTTTGAACCTCCATTTGGCATCAATCCCATTCATTTTTGGGATTCGTAATCATCCAGAACACTATGCTATATAGTCTTCAGCTGTTTGCATGTAAGGCTCTTGTGTTGTTGAATCCTCGTCTGCGGTCCCTTTATTATAAAAGCACAACAGAGTAACATAAGAAGAGGGACTTTGTGTTGTCTGTGCTTAAAGTTGATCCTGATTTTTAGCTGGGACGAGAAAAAAAACCTCTTAAGTCTGAGTCAACCTCGATTAAAAAAGGCGTATAACCGAAACTCTCAGAATGTTTCAGCTGAGTCCGTTTTACAACGTGAACACAGAATCAGATACTGTAGGGGTTGTGAGACTGGTGGTACGGTAATTTATATCAAAAAACTCATGTTCAAGTAAAAATAGAAAGCGCATAGAAGTCGTGAGAAGTAGCCTAGAAGTCTTCGTTGACTGTAAAAGGTCCATATTTGGCAATATAATCGTTTTGAGACCGAGATGCAAAAGGGGAGCCACCATCTGATCCGGATCCTACACAGTTCGATAGCTGCTCAGACGATCTTTTGCGCTTTATAGAGTCGTTTTCGGGCAGCGAAGGAAGAAGTTGCATAGGAGTAGCTGACATGTTGATTTCTTGTTCCCATCCGGAAAGAGACGAGGCGGTAGATGAGCTAGATATCAAAGAAGGTGGACGCTCCTGGAAGTGAGATGGTAGCTTTTGTCTGATCACATGCGGCTGTTGCTGCTGCTGCTGTTGAGGCTGCATTGCACGTGAACCATGATCAATGTCATCGGTGGATAACATGTACCCATCCGATACACTCTTCCTAATGCGCATGCCCATGGTTTGCAATCTCTCTCTGATAGGGTCAGCGGCAACTCGAGTGCTCTGTTCTATCGTGCATACTCTTTTCTTACCCTCCATTACGTGTATGTGGGAAAAGAGACACGTATGATGTGATTCAGGAAGCGAAGAATTAAAATGTGTCGAAGGGATTGACTGAGCCCCAATCTTTAAAAGAGTTCCAAACTAACCTGGGCTTCCGTGTGAGATGGTTTTGGGCTTCTCTGCATCTTTCTACTTCTCCTTTATGCCATCTCCACTAGGCTAATTCGCTTTTTTTCCAAATTTCTGATTCGGGAAGTTTCATTACAAAATAAAGTCTCTGCACCAGAAAGCCCTAACTCCAATGGTTCGTGCACGCCCTTCAATACTTCAAACCGTCCGTATCTGTAGCGAGATCAAGGGATAGAGAAACATCATTTGACACCATCATAAGCGTTCATTCTGCCTGTGATCCCAGTCCATAGAATCGGATATTCAAACCTTATCTTGGGGCAACTGATTGGTATTGGAATGGAATCCTGGAGACCCCTACCGAAACTTATCTTTGGGAGAGTGGTAAAAGCATTCTATCCGCAGGAATTACTGAAGCATTCCACTAATGAAGCTGCTAAATCTAACTTCACCAATCTGTATCCAGGGGATCTGGTATATTTGTTTGAGCTGGAGACCAGCTCAAGTGTGTGGGCTCGTGGATATGTGTTGTCCCTTCCCTTGCCGTCAGATTTTGGGTCAGCCAGCGTGCATTTAGAGAAACTTCCGGAACATAGAACAGCTGTTTCCTTGGTTCCAGTCGAGTGCGTCCAAGTGCTGGAGGAGATTGAACTGGCCTCGAGTGAGCAGGACTCTAATACTGCCACAATACCAAAAATCAACAATACCTCGGATGACAAGGTTATTGATTCAAATACAAGCAAGCCCCGCAAACCCGCACTTCCAGTGAATAATCGTCTGAATTCTAATGGCCTGCTGGATGGAATTACCTCCTGCTTGAAATCCCTGTCAATTTATATCTATGCTCTCTATACCATGAGTGAGTATGATCTTTTCAAGAGAATGGTTGATCTTTACGGAGAGCTGGATGATATCAGAATTGGATTTACTCATAATCTATTTACCAAGCGTGAGAAGGAGATTGCTACAAAGGAATGCTCGGTTCTGTTTAACAGAATGTCAAAGCTGCTTGCTGCAAGAAGGTCCAAAAACCACAGCAAGGACATTGGAGGATATGAAGCCATTCTCTCAAGAAATGAAGAAACTGGTCAGTTATTCTGTAACATCCTTGATGACCCCGCCGATAACCTTGTCGACTTTGCACGAGTAGCACAAAATCAAATGCTTTCAGCATTATCGCCGAACTTCCCTGCAACATTGTCTATGGCAAAAACGATACCAGAGAGATCCAAAAAGCTGGACGCTGCGCGTCCATCTCACATTTTGGTTGATTTCAAAGCTGTGTCTGGGTCTTCGGCAGTTGTTCCAAAGGGTTATAATGGTCTTACCGCATACATGTACTTGAGAAATAGCAAAAAACGACTAACCGAAGCTTTTTCGATCAGTGTTGGGGCTGGCCAGAGCCTTGTGCTGGATAACATATCGGCTGCTCTTTTTGAGAACATACCTGCTACTGAAATTGACTCAGGAAGGATTTTTCTTGTCGCTGTACTCACTGAGACTATCAAATTGGAGAGCTCAGTTTCTGGTGGTGTGTCTCAAAACTTGACTCATATAAGGAAAGGGATTAGTGCTGGCGTAGCTAATATTTCTAGAGTCTTTTCTAGACGGCAAGGCCATTTGACAAGTGGTGAGGCCCACCATTTCACCATCAAACTTTTTGGGTCCTATATGACTTCCAATCAGCAGCATACTCATTCGACGTCAGGTATGAACCCCCTGATGGCGATGTCATCAGTCATGGCAAATAACGGCTGGGGTGAATTGGTAGATCGTATAATTGCCGGGTCTAATAGAGGTGTTGCAGTTAATCCAAGAGCAGAAAGAATTGCGATTACAATAAAGGAGTTTACAAATGACAAGTTACTGAAGAAGAATCTCGAAAGCACTTCTGGAGCAGCAGATATGAAGCTTTCTGCCGCAGTTTGCTCTGTCAGAACCATCTCCTTCAATTCTATGGAGCCAGATTACGAAAGATCCTATCTGAAAATGATTAGATTCAACCTGAACCCATTAAATGCTAAAGAAAAATCGTTCATCACCGTTCAGGTGAGATCCACATCCTCGAAACTTGCATTTTCAAAGGGGGCAACTGAGCCTGGCAGAAAAATGTGGCAATTCTTGTCAGTAGCTCCAGATGAACACGTTGGCGAAATGATACAGATAAGAAACTTTGATCTGAAACCTACAAATGAGAGTGACTTTCTCGAGTTTAATGTCTATCGCAAGGAGAGTTTCATTGGGCAAGGAAAATACCTGCTTCGATCATTTAGTCGGGTTAATGAAACAAGCAAAAAACCCAGAGCAATCAATGTTACAGGACCTGGAAATTCCAATGTCGGATCAATTGAGTTTGAATTAGAATTCGTCGGGAAATACCATAACGTTGATGGGGCCCTAGAAGCAATTCTTGGCTGGAAGTCTTCCTACATGTCATCATTCGATACTTCTTACAATAAAATTATTGAAACATTGGCTAAATTGAACAAATTGGACTACACCGCCGCCATGAAGCACTTCCCTGACTTGCTCTACTCACTCATTGAGCTGTTTGAAATCTCCATTATGAAGAACATACATGCATTGAGAATGGCTGCTTTCCAGAGTATTATTTACATACTTGATGTGACAGTTGCCAGACATGATGAGTACAGCTTCTGTTTTTTGGACTTCTTGAAAAAATACACAACAGGTGACAGGCTCTTACCCAAAGTTGGTGAACATTTGCTGTCTCTCACGGCATCAGTATTTGCTGATTTCAGCACAGAGTGGACATCAACAGGTAGGGCTCTTTGCCGTACTTTCGTTCTAGTTATCGCTCTCGCCGATGCTTCTATCAGTAATGAAGCATCATTTGGTAAAATTGGGCAGTCTTTACTGAAAGCCGTCTCTCTGTTTTTAGCTTCAAAGAAAGAATCTCTTGTTCTTGATCAGTTATTGATTATTGAGGTGCTTGAGCTATGGTTGGAAATATTCAAAAGGCATTATGATGACGACTTTCTAGTCGAATTTATTAAATCGTGGATGGATGCTGTTGGATTGAGAGGATTCTCGGCTCATGAAGGTTTGGCAACTAACAGCAATACCACAAAAAAAGAAAGACGCTTATTGGTTATCAGGCTGATCTTCATAAGAAGGCTGCTGCACACCTGGCTGATATCTTCGCAGTCTCGCTCCGCAAGAGAATCATTAGTAGTCAATGCTCTTCGTTGGTCACTTGAGGTGATCTTGAACCCCTCGATAGATATGGATGCTGCAAGACTTGCAAACGGCATTCTACTTTCAGTTTTGTCTACTAGTTTTGGGGGTAATAAGCGGTATTACGATGACACCAAACAGCTATATTATGCGCTCGGACGGGCCCTTCCCTCACTTTGTGAAGCGTTTGGAAGATACTACAAACACTGCAAGTCTAGTGGTCTGTTGGAACCAAAACGAACCTACTCACAACTGTTTCCAGTTTCTTATCCATTTACCGAGCTCACTATAGACTCGGCTGTTGTTGACGAGCCTGTATCTGAAGTACTGATAGAGCTATCTGTTTTGATTTCATTTATGGCTAAGGTTTGTTCCTCTGTCCCAGATACCATTAATCATTATTTGGTCAACAGTGGAACCCCCTCTGTCTTTGAGTCACTTGATCCGATTATTGGGGCGTCAGGGTCGTTTGTCCAGTCTTCTGCTAAGCAATTTGAGGTAGTTAGTGCTGCTCGACTTATGCTTCAGTCAAAGTTCTATCCTTCGGAGAAATGGTTTTCATTGAGATCTGTCATCACGGAAAGCATGCAGTCTTATTTGGAGTTCCTCTTCCCGCTCACGTCCAAACTAAGTCCTAAACTGAAGTCGTCACAAAGCTTTAACAAAGTGTTTTGGGCCACCTATTTGAAACTGACATTCCAGAGCGCAACAGCCCAAACATCCTCATTGGAACATCTAATTGATGCTCCCAGAAAGTGTTGTTATCAACTGCAAGGAGATATTAGAACTAGATGTGCAGTCTTGGCGGAAGGCTTGTGGGATAAGTTTGCTTCAGATGGCAAAGCTGAAGAAATTCAACGATTCCAGCTAGATCGATTTGGAGGTTACCAGTCAGAGCTAGTTAGTGGTGAACACTCAATTGTACAGGATTTGATTTTATTCTGCTTGCAAAGAAATGAAAGTTGCCGTGAAGTTGGTGTGAGCATTCTTTGGTCAATAATAGTCTCTGAATGGATGATTACCGAGAACCTTATCAGTTTGGAAAGAATGTTTATTGTTGCGCTATATGATATTTTCCATTCTGAGAAACGATACTCTCCAGAGTCGAGTGAGGCTGTTAGTTTCATCAACGAGTTGAGGAGCAAGATCAAACTTGACGTTGAAGATGAAGCCTACCGACCAGTCATGAAACTTGTAACGACATTGTCAAAGTTTCTGGGAACTTTAGTTGACCTTAAAAACATCCCTATAGGAGATGAGTTTGATGATGATAGGACATTTCATAAATTAAGCCTTACAAACTTTTTGACAAATGTCAACTTGCCAGAATTGTTCCAGTCGTTCGTTAATGAGATGTATCAGTCGAATTTGGAAAAGAAGAACTACACTCAAGCCGCACTTTCTCTTGAGTTGTTGGCAAACACATATAGTTGGAGTGTGGAAACCATTCTTCCTCCATGTTCTAGACCTAAATTCCCCAGCCAGAGCTCGTTCAAGAGAAAGGAGGAACTTCACAAGTTAATTGCTAGCAACTTCGTGAAAGGAGGTAAGTTGGAACAGGCTGTGGATGTTTATCAGGAACTTCTGGAAGCCTATCACTCGCATAACTTTGACTTAACAGGCTTAAGCTTCTGTCATGGGGAGTTATCAAAGATATACAATGGTCTCGAGAACGTTGATAGAGTGGAATCCAACTATTTTAAGATTTCTTTCATTGGGTACGGATTTCCTGGTGCAATACGAGGAAAGGAATTCATATATGAGGGTCTCGCATTTGAGCATATAACATCGATGAACCAGAGACTGGCGAGACTATATCCTGGGTCGAGAATTATTTCCGGCGAAGAGGAAGCGAAGCGTTTACTTACGGAGACCCCATTTGGAAAGTACCTTCATATCAAGACAGTGTCTCCCTCCAAAGCTTTGACCAAGGGCAAACTTTCATTCATGACAAAGCTTTATGTTGATAATAAGGAGCTTAGAACGTTTGTTTCTGTGCGAAGACTACCTGGATCGACCCATATCACTAGTTTGTGGACTGAAGAGACTACTTATGAAACGCAGACGACATTTCCAACATTGATGAATAGATCTGAGATCAAATCTACCGTCACTCTCAGGCTATCCCCAATTGAGAACGCTATCCGATCGTTGGTGGACAAGAATGAGCAACTGTTAAACCTGGAGTATCTTCTAAGCCAGTCTATCAAGAACAGCGAGGACGTCAAGACGATTGCCTCCAGTGCTCTATTCAATGAGCTCTCAAGAAGCCTGGCTGGCACTGTAGACTCGCCTGTCAACGGAGGAGTTGGCCAATATAGGGTTTTCGCTACAGATTCAGCTTTGAAAGATGGAGATGCCCAGACCACAGAAGAAAACATTTCCATTCTAAGAAGCCAGTTCCTGGATCTAATCAGGCTGCTAAACAATCTGCTTCGTATCCACGGTGTTTTAATTCCACCGAACTTGAAGCCGAGTCACGATACAATGGTATCGCTCTTCAAGAAGAACTTCCAGACCGAAATCAGTGAACTCAAGCTCGATACGTCAGGCATTGCTACACTCGAGAAGCTACAAGTACTGCTATCGCAGGCAGACAACCAGCGTTACAACGGTCCCGGAGACGCTGTTTCCATCAAAAGTAGAACCACCCGTACAACCTCTACTAGCGGCAGCTCACTCAACTGGACTTACACAGAAGAAATCGGTGAGGTCTCTCAGCGCTCGGACTCCTCGTCCTCGCGGGTTTCCGGCAGTGTCAACTCATCTAGCAGTCGAACCTTCCACAAAAGAACTACCCTTCTCAATGGCGTTTGACGTGGCCCACTCTTCAGTACACTCACAACCCCTATCTTCAACACCAGCTGTTTATATCGCCCTTGCTTATCGACGGCATCATTTCGGTAAAATAACATTACCTAATCAGGACATTCCACATCCCTATAATAGAAGGTGCCAGATTTCGCACAGCCAGGAATGCTCAATTTTCAAATATAGGAAAATTGTAGGGAATGTTTTCTGATTGAGTTTCTGATTCTATTTTTGCTTCTGAGCTTGTTATTTCCAGTATGTTTTCCATTTTAGGAGACGCCTCGGAAAATCTAATCCTTCTGTAGATCTTTCCGTGGGCTGCAGTATGGGCGAATAAAGTCCAGTATTTGTACGGGACTTGCTGCTGAGATTCTGGTGTTCCTTTTCTCTCAGAAAGTTACTCGATTTCGGTACTCGAATAACACCCGGACAGTAGGGACCAGTATAATAAAGATAATCAAAAAAAAATATTTATAGATTTGGATCTTCGTGCGGCGGTGCGGTAATTCAACACACATCCCTTTTTATTCAAAGTTTCTTTTCTGCATATATGCTTATGTTGTGCTATTGTGCGGCAAATGTCAGCTGTGAGTTGTGCTGTTTCTCGGTACTGCTTCAAGATAAATTTATCTTGCTTTTATGTCGTTCAATCAGTTTCACTTAAGAAACAGATTCAAAGACTGCTCCAGATTTTAGTAAGCCAATCACACAAGTACCACATTCGCCTGAAACCTCACTCAGGTCTTATTTATAGCCGTTGAAGCGGTTTTCAGCTGTCTCCAGAGTTTCAGAGCCAAACTCTGGTTTTTTTGTCGTCATGCTGGTTCAAGGACGCTCGCTCCCCTATTCTTCCCAACAAACACCCTCGCACGCTGCATTACAGAAAAATGACTCGCCGGACAGCTTCCAGCAGCTCCGAAAGCTTGACCAAACTCTGACAAAGTTCACATCCTTCAAAAGAAACAGCACCAGCAAAACAAATATACTTAGACTCATATTGATACCCTATCTCAGGTCTACTGCGACAGCAGCTCTTTCATGGGCTGAGGATCCTGAATCAAACATTAACTTGAAATACTCGATTGAGGTGCTGGCAAAATGGTGGAGGCATCTTCTCAATGCTGTCCGAGATTTCCAGCAAATGGCCTCTCTTGATAAACATTGCTATCTGGAATGTATCTCTAGAATCATCTCGCGAAGCGAGTGGTCTTTCATAGCCGGGAGATCCGCCAGTTATCGGGAATCGCTTTCACTTCATGATGCATATCTACTTGAAACTTTTGAGTTCGCCATCTCAAGACTGGAGTTGAAAACAGTCTCTCTGCCCATGAATGCTTTTGTCGGCAAGGTGTTTGCGTACGCTTTCGTGAAACTTCCAGACATTTCAAAAGGGCTGATATTTCTGCTCAACACCAAAGTGCGTCACCACGAACAAATTCACAACATCTTCATACTAAGGAAGCTTCCAACTGACAGAGTCGGTCCTGAGGCTAATAGTGAGATCGCTTATGGGAGAGCTCTTAGGCTGGTGTCTTCACACTTCCCATTGCACCTAAGTCAGCTAATAATGGAGGCCTCAAGACCTCGGTACACTAAATTTGGTGTTGAGAAGGGGTTTCTGAATTCCATGAACCCTCCAGAGGGAAAAATCAAAGGAATCAACGATACGAAAGGGTTCTGGAGTACTCGGTGGTCCTCCTTGGATCACGCAGATCTGTTTTGTTCCTTTTTGAGGCACTACATTTTACTTTGTTCGCTGTCCCTAGGCCGTTCATCTGATAGCCGTAGCTCGTTCTCAGAGATAGACGTTTTGGGATTGCCTGGATTCTCATACATTCTGACCCATATTCTTGAGATGCTTGATTTCCAGATCATTCAGCAAACAAGAAAGAATCAAAACCAACCGGTGCTGCAGCTGGACTCGCCTATCGATAAAATACTTAGAGTGGTTAGGGATATTCTTGTTCACCCTAGACATGACTATGAAAGCTGTGTCAAGAACGGACTCATCAAATGTCTAGAAGGTATCCTAAAGCTCCTGGTTTCTAAAACTGTGATTTTCGATGTTGACAAGATTGACGTGGTATTTGAGTTTTGGCTAAAGCTTGTGAGAAGTGTGAAGGAGTCCCTCCCTTTTGAGACTGATATCCTTGACTGGAAGTTCTGGATTGACGTCCTTTTGAAGCTTTTACACTCCAAAAATATCAACTGTGAACTAAGGGCAATATCAATTATCTTCCAAGCATGGGACTATATTCCGAATGATCGTTGTTTGGATGATGCGGAGTGGGTATGCTTACCGAAAGAGAACATACGCTTCAATCTGAGCATATTTTTAACGGACGATTTGCATTGGAAGAAGTTCTTTGGCCATTATTCACCGCTCGTCAGGTCTTTCTACTTGAGACTTCTGATCTGGAGGCTACTGGGACCTGACTCGCTTTGCTCCAGTTTGGCCTTGAACTACAGAGATTCCGTAAACTCCAAGACGTTGTTGTCCGTGATAGATCTCAAATTATCGAAAGCGTTCGAGGCCACAAGGACACAACCGGTGAGACCTGTTGATCCTCTTCTCAACAAGAAATATATCATTGTGCAAACCAATGGTGCCAAGGGCGAATCAGTCAAGAAAGACACTATACGATCTCATCCATACGAAATCCTAGATGATGCAATCTATGCTTGTGCTAATTTGTCAATGGTTAGTCCGTCTCAAGCCTCATCGCCAGTGTCATCAGCAGTATCATCAGCGGGATCGTCTTCATCAGATCTACAAGCTGCGTTCAATAAGTCAAAGATAAGCTCTAGCTGGGTTTCAAAGCTGTTCAAAAAGAAGGACAAAGAGGATTCATCTAAGCTGCAACAAAACAGCCCTTCGACTCAGCCCACTCTCAGCTTGTTGACTTTGGAGTTAGGTGATCAGACTGATGATATTCTACGCAGTCCACCAAAGGTGTTTGGGTCCTCTCCTTCATTGTCCACCTCATCGAAATCCTCATCTCCGAGCTTAGTATCCTCGAATACAACCATCTCGTCTCCGCAGTCCTCACTTTCTTCGTTTGAATATATGGACTCGTTCTCTGAATCCATCCAAAATCAACAGCGGACTCTGCCTCCTGAGCTTGGATTAAGACCACCAGACCTTTCGAAGCCAAGCTTCAAGTTCCAATTGGTTACTGATGAAAAAAAGATGCAGATGGTTTCGGAAATGCTAGTCCATCTAAATGATCAACGTTTCATCAAAAAGCATGAAATCATTTTCAATTCAAAACCAAGGTTGCCCACTTTGTATGCCTCAGCTTGTGAGTCTTCAGAATCAGCCAGCAGCAACAACGAGGTAGATACTACGACGGAATCTGATGACCAAGAGAGCCTAAAAGGGCTCAGCTTCACTTTCGGATCTGTTCTCACTAATCGTATAGCGGAAGCAGAGGCGGGATCCGGAGAGCTCAGTACAAGCTATGATCAAAACCAGGTCAATTTTGCCAACGCGATCTTCGAATATAACTCTATTCTGCGTGAGTTTGAGTCTACTCTAAATGGCTGGATCCAGGAAAAATCACCTTATTCGTCTCCAACCTCTGCTGGTTTCTCTCCGACTGGAAATCAACCAGAGAATCAGGCCTTGAGACACCATCTTCTCAGATTAGCTGACTATAATTTATCTGAGTTGGTTCCTGTTCTGATTGCCGAGTTACCTGATAAGGTTAATGGATATTGATCAGATAACCACTATGGGAGGTCTTATCTTCCCAACAATCATTATATAATAACTGCATTACAATAATATGTTTTTCCTCCTGTTTACACATATGTCTTCAGCATTCTTTCTTGAAACTATAGGGGTATGATGTTCATTCAATGGAATAATGGTAGCTAGTAAAAAGGAATTGCTATAAGTCTAGTTTGAATTGGGCAGATAGCTCTATTTTTGAATAAGCAGTTTGTGTAGGTCATTTATATCGTCCGACGACTCCTGTTTGACTAAGGTTCCACCAAGTGGTTCATTTTTGACAGAAGATGGTATATTCGACTCTTTTCCGTTATCGAAATACCAGAAAACAAAGATTGTTAACGCCAGGCAACTGAGAGAGCTTATGCTCCAGCATATAGTGACACCGAGGGTGAAACATATCTTGGGATAGTTCCAAAGGTACCAACGGATGCCTTTGAATCTAAGAACAACCTCGAGAGTAGCATTTCTGAGGTAAATGGAGCAATTGTCAAACTCGATGACAAACTTCAGGTGTTTCGAGTCTTCGTGGGTACTGGAGTGGCTGGTTCCTACCAGCAATGACTGTGAAGGAGGCTTTATTGACAGCAGTGTGATCTTCTTGCTGGGCTTGTAGGAGAAGTAGTTGGTGGCCGCTGGAGGTATGACGTAATCAGCGAGCAGAGGCGGCACGAGGGAGTACTGGTGTCCAGTACTCAAACATTCTAGAGGCTCGTATTGTGTTCTGGTAAAGTACACCCCATTTTTGGGAAGAACCTCGCCTCCTCCACCAACAGGAGAACCTTCTGAGGCAGATCCTCTGAAATATTTCCAGGCATGGAGTTTTCTCTTGGCTGAGGAAAGCTGGTCATCATCTAACGATGGTGTGTGGGAGTTGACAGATCTCTGCAGAGGCCATTCCCAAGAGTGCTCGACTATTCTGTTGGATGTAGGAGAGAAAACAGGCGATCGTCTTAGATCATCGGTGATTGGCCAGATGTTGATATGTTTTGATTTCACATCCAGCAAGTTGAGGTCCAGCTCCCAGGGTTTGAGCTCGTTGTTTAGTAAAGAGTCGTCAAGGATGGATATGCGAGTACCAACAAGATTTCCTGGTTCACTTTGAGTGTGAGTTTCAGGTTGAAGGCACTCAGGCTCAAAGCTCAGGTTGACATCATAGTATGATACCTGGTCTTTAAAGTACTGATTCTCGCCTGCAAGAGCCAGTTTCGAAAAGATGTCATAACCGTTGATTACCAAGTAGGGTCCTCTGATTTTGAGCTCATAGTTGAGTTCAATTGGTAGCTCTAGCAGAGGTGAGCCTATGAGGTTCCTGTAGAACCAGATATAAGTAATAACTGACCATGGAAGCAAAACAAGCACTATTGAGGCGCTCGAACTAGCCAGATATAGCGCAGCTCTCAGAAGAAACAATGGAGCTGATATATCAAGCTGCATGTAGTTCCTGATGACTGAATAAGAAAGGTTTGATCCATGAAAAGCGATAGAGAATTGTTGTTTTCATTTGAAGTAGGTCTGTTTTAGGTCAGTAGTGACAAGATAAAAAAATTAAGAGGGAGAACTATTTATTGCTTAGAGGATGATGTAATCAGAGGTATCCTATATTTACTTATGCGACTTGAAAGTTAGCTGGCGTTCTGTTGGGATACAAGGTTCACAGGCCTCAAAGGATGAGCTCATATATGCAGTGCAACCTTCAGGGTGTAGGAAGTGGTGAAAGGCAGACAGATCACGAGCATGATATAGTGACAGATGTATATCAGGGCGAGACAGTCGATCTGAATGTGTTCCTCGCTTTCAGGAGGGGTGTAGACAGCGGTGATGTAGATAAGCGAGGTTGCCGGAGGTAAGCAGAAGTTGATGTTGGAGACAAAATATAGAACGTCGTCGTTGTAGAAGAGTCCATCTTTGTGAAGCTTGGAGTTCAATGAGCAACCTATGATAGGGAGAATCATCAGACGAAGTACGGTGACTGCCGCACATGTTCTCCAGATTTTGAGGGAGATATTCGCTATTCGGAGGCGGCCGATTGTGGCGCCGAGAAGGAGCAGTCCCAAGGGAACCTGGGCGTTGGCAATGTAAGATGTGAAGTCCATGAAGAAAGAGAGGGGAGGCTGGCCGTCTGGAGCTGTAGGGAGAGTTGCCTGGTCGTTGACCACAAACAGCGCCCGGACCCAAGGAATCATTGTCACTGTGACGCTTACAATAATAGAGATGGAAACGGGTTTGAGACAGCTCACTAACAGCACTTTGGTAAAGTCCTTGAAGAAAACAGACACCCTATCCCAAGTGAAGATGTTGAGAGTGGAATTTTTGACGTGAGGTTTGTCCGAGACAGATGCATCTTCGTTCAACGATTTCTCTTTGTGGCGGAGACGTATTTGGTCGGGATCCTCTACCTCCATGTTTCCCGTGGCGAGATCATCGAATCTGGAGTAAAGACGGACGACATCATCCATGTTCTGGGAAGGAAGACGACGAAGATCATCTGCGCTGAGATCAGTGAGCCGGGACCTTCTGCTGTTTGCAGAGGATATGGTGTGATTTCGCTCCAGGACCTCGACGGAGCGACGCGACTGGAAAGTGCGGTTGTGGATGAGTCCAAGTTCTTCGACTTTCTCTTCCTCGAGGTCTGCTGGCGGGTGATGCTCGCTGCTCGCTGACGAGCTTATAGAAGACACATCGTCGCGCGAGTAAGTCACAGCCTGTGCTGTGGAGACGTCAGGGGTTCTATCGGTAGACTCGATAGATTCTTCAGAGGAGGTTTGATCTTTCATCTGGGCCTTTTTAATGGAGTCACGGAAATCGTACTCCACAAGCTTGTAACCTCCGAGATTGAACTGGACAAAGGTTTGAAACGCCATAAATATGCACACATACGATACCCCCTTGTCGATATCGGGTAGTATCTTGGAGGACTCCAAGCTCTGCAAATACGCTATCGGTAGGTCTGAAATATTGGGCAGCAGTCCCACGCTGAATAGTCCCCCGTACCATGTCTTGGGACATCCTGCCAGAATCCCCACAGTCAGCGTGAGTAGGCCTCCACAGCCTATGATTGTAGCACTGATGATTGCAATGGTTCCTATCTCTGCAATATCAGAGTTTCCGATGTTTGTGACGATTTTGGTGAAAGCCAGGCAAGGCAGAAAAACATAGATAGTGAGCATGCTGATATTCCGTGTGGTCTTGATATCAAGGACATTCTTCCTTGACATCCAGAAGCCCACCGCTATGATGAAGTAGATCTTGATGATGGGCTTGAATGCAATGTAGATGATCTTTCCGAGATAGACGGTACTCATCACGTGGACACGGGTGTCGGTTGTCGTGAGCGATAGCCGGAGTCTTCAGCGACTGATAGACGGTGCATGTATGTCAGTTTCAATCTGTACTTGGTTCAGAATGCCGAGACTGGAAGCCACTTTGTCATATACCGCATGGCATGTCCCTTTATCGAAGGATTTTTTTTCAGATGAGTGATTATTTTTATTCATAGGCAGTGACAATTTTTTTTTTGTCGAAAAGAGCCACAGAGAACTGCGGGGGGGGCGCGGTTGAAAATATGGCGCTAAATAATATTATGTATTAATTATTTCACCCCCTCTTATCCGCACTTCATTGCGTTATCAGAGCCTTTTGGTTGTGTCCTTTTGTTTCTATGGCTACCCGATCAGAAAAATGTTTGCCGATTCTTTTATTGTGGCCCTTCCCATGGATAACAGCTATACTGAGTTGCGTTTGTTGGAAGCAAGAACGGAATGCCCGCTAGCAGTAACTTCCTGAGCTGATCTACAGCGCCAATCAAACGGTCAACAGTGTGCTATGTTCGGTGACAGTCCTCTTGACTCACCAGGCTCAGCCAGCTCAGACAGAGGATAGAAAACCACTATCGATAACACTGTCCCGGCATACATATCCACAAGGATAGGAGGTTCTCCTCACCAGAGCCGAAAGCTGGCTATCCACTCAGCATGTTCCTTTCCTGTATCCTTAGTTGGCTCCCATGGCATATGTGTGTACGCCCTAGAGCGCCAGAGTAAGCCATCAGCTACACCCTCTTCCGTGTGCGAATTATGTAACATATAGGTCGCTAGTTCTGGCTTCCTCCCTACCGCGGTGTTCTGCAACCTTTACATTTATAATATGTGAGGAGAGTTATACATCCTTACTCAGGGCCAGTACCCCCCACAACTAGCAGGAAATCTGGCCCGAAAGTAAGTCCAAAACAGGTCTTTCTGGATGAGAGTTCCGTAGTGATTACGTATACTCCACTCCAGAAGAACGAACATCAGCTGTGTTGGTAGGATTCCAGTGCAGTGACATCACTCCAGAGCCTTTATGCTGTCAACAGTAGCCACATTCCAGTCCGGTAACACCGCCTTTATATTGTCCGGATGATACTCTGGATAAGTCTCCCGGATCACGCTAAGAAGTGCGTCGTACATGATTCGGTAACCTGCTTCTGTATAGTGGATTCCGTCACTTAGCAGCTCTTTGGAAGACAGTGGCGACTGCTCCATCAGTGTGTACAGGTTGATAGCAGGTACTTTGAGAGATTCACATAGGCTCACCAGCTTGGAAGCGTACAAACTGTTGAGTTCGTTTGTCCGGTATGTGCCATTTTTGAGATCGTCAGGGTGAGTGTAGTCCCACAGCTGCTGATCGTGCAGTCCGGGGGTGAAGACTATCACCCTGATATTGCGAGACAAGAGCTCAGAAACCAGGTATTCGATATTCTCGAGAAACCTGTCCACGGGGACGTGCTGGAGACTGTCCTTGGAGACTGCGCGACGCGCGTCGTTAGTACCCCAGAAAATGTAGGCGATCTTGATCTGTTCGGGCTCTGGTTTGGTGTCATGCTCGTAATGCAAAATCTTGGGCAGCATATAGCGTGCCAGCTCCGAGTTGTAGCCTGCAAAGCCCCGAGGGAGGATCTGGAGCTTCCGGGCATAGGCAGCTGTCAAACCCGCTCCGAACGGACTAGGGTGCGAGAACGAGTACTCAGTAATTGAGTCGCCAAAAAGCAGGAACTTGCCTAGCTGGTACTGTGACATGGTGCCGGCGTGGAGCATATGCTGTCTCACTATAATCTGAAGTACGTGTGCTACATGTACAGATGTATATTTTATATGTGTGTGTCTGATTACTAATAGCTTTGAGCATCAGCTACCAAGGTAGGCTTCCCTCGTGTGCTAAGTGTTGTAGATTCTGGGTACGCGGAGGGCCGGGTAACTGCCGAGCTACAATTTTCCGAGATCTGTCTCGTTTGGGATCTTCCGCCTCTAAGCGCCGCCGCTGCTGAGCAAGCAAAAGTCCCGGGCTCGTAACCACTGGACAATGTGATGCGAATATGCCGGCCGGTGCGCCGTTCTGTTGTGAGGATGCGATGTGTGTGTGTGTGTGTGTCTGTGTGTGTGCGTGCGTGCGAGTTCCGGTACTGTCCCTGCCAGCTCGCTTTCGCCACCGCTCTCTCCCGCCGGAGCTCCGCACCAGGCGCCACGGGAGACCACGGCACAACTCCAGGGGCGACGGGACAAAAGCCGCTGATTGATCAGTGGCCGCGCAGCCCCCGACTGGGTTGCGCACACCCAAATCCGTTTGAGCCTAATAATAATTTATTATATTGGCTATTATACAAAGTTTATAGAAAAGTACTACAAAGAGTCAGATCCGAGACAGGACGCTGGAATCTCTGTAATAACTGTGTGTAGAGAGCGCAGCAGCAGCATAGTTGTTTTGGGAGCCGTTTGTGGCAAGTTGTTAGGCCACCGTAATTGTTTCAAGCTCTCTCCGGACCTTGAAAAGTGCCCTCTTGGTGGCCTCTTTATTTTCGCCCTTTGGTTGCGTTTGTTTTCCCACCCGTTTCTCTGTTCATCCTCCTTGTGGCTGAACTCTACGCTGCTTTCTCTCCACCTTGTGCCCTGTTATGGATAGTCATTCCAACACCTCGATGTTTGGCCAGTCTACTTCCATGGCCACCGCCGACTCTACACAGCCCATCAATATAAGCTTCTCCCGGTCAGGGTCTGTGTACCAGAACCCGCGTCTCAGACGAGAGAGTATAGCTCACTCGCAGGGAATGGGAGGAGTCTCATGGGGGTCGGTGACCATCGGTTCTTGGCTGAAGGACGAGGTACTTCTTCATAATCAGCAGCAGCAGCAGCAACAACAGCATAACCAGTTCAACACTGCCCTGTCGCCGCTCTTTGGAGCATCTAACCATGCCACCATCTCTGCATCGGCACAAATGGCCATTAATAACTACAACGGCAACCTGCTGCGTGCAGACAGCATCGGAATGGGTTTTTCTCCGTCCATGAACAGCTCGTCCTACCTCGCGGATCTTGAGGCTAATTATTGCAAGGACTACTCGTGTTGCGGACAGTTGCTGCCGACCTTGCACGACCTACTGCGTCACTATGAGGAGATGCACATCCAGTCTGAGCCTACGCTTGAGGCTCCTAGAGCCAGACCTATTAATAATGCCATGGATACTGTCTCTACTAACGAGGTGTTTCTGTCGCCGCAAAGCCAGCAGCAGCAGCAAGAAAATCCCCAGCCAAACATCCGCACTGATGGAGGCGGCCAGCCGCTGCTGCATCAGGGTGTTGCGGCGACCGCGGGATCTGGGCTGCAGAGCCAGCTGGCCGGGTTTGACTACGGCGGTGGCAACGTTACCAGCGCAGGAATGTTCGTGACGCCGCAGGGCCAGCAGGCATCGCAGGATGCCCAGTACAACCAGCTTGGACAGTTCAACCAGCACACGCAGCAGCAGCTCCAGCATCAACAACAACAACATCAACAACAGCAGCAGCAGCAGTTTGACACGCAGATGTTCCAGCAGGGCCAGAACCCATTTGGGCAGCAAAACCCACAGGGAGCGCAGTTTCTGCAGCCCCAGCAGGCGGACCAGTCACACCAGCAAAGTAATGGACTGTTCCCTGCTGCCCACCAGATACAGGCACACGGAGGCTCGCAGCCAAACCGTCCAGATATAATACCGCAGAGAGCGCAATCTCCTCGACAGTTTGCAATGGATGAAGACGATGAAATGGATGAAGACGAAGAGGTCTGTATCGATGACCCCGCCCGTCACCTGTACGTGATGGAGCAGGGAGAAAACAGACCTTTCAAGTGCCCTGTGATTGGGTGCGACAAAAACTACAAGAACCAGAACGGGTTGAAGTACCATAGACTGCACGGGCACCAAAATCAGACCCTCAGAGCCAACCCCGATGGAACGTACTCTGTGATTGACCCGGAAAGCGACGCTCCGTATCCTGACGGTATGGGAATGGAGAAGGATAAGCCTTATAGATGCGAGGTTTGTGGAAAGAGATATAAAAACCTCAACGGGCTGAAATACCACCGCGGACATTCCACACACTGAGGCAGGAGATACACTACTTTCTACACTGTACCATACGTGATGTGCTGACGGGCCCCTGACGGGGTCTTCGCTACCACACTGCATTGTGATCCTATTTTCTAGACCGCCAGGCCCCTGCAATGTTTCCCGTTTCGTTTTTCCTGAAGCATTTTTTCCTGTTTTGCTGGGGCTCTTTTAGCTTCAAACTGAAAAAAATATATATTATATATATTTTTTTTTTCAGTGCTGGAATGGGGCTGTGCTGAAATATCATTATTATTTCCAGAGCAATGTTCCAGAGCTGAGACTAAAGATATATTTATTTATATATACATATATTTCTATATGTACATACTTATTCTTTGCAGTAGCAAGTCAATCCGGTCCTACAAAGAAACAGCTGGAAGAAAAGCAGCATAGGATTACAGTATAACAGTAAGCACCCAACAATGGCTCTCTACTATGCACTGGCGCTGTATCTGCTGGTGGCGGAAATGGCCTTGTTTGCGCTGATTTCACTCCCACTACCGTCGAGCATCAGAAGACCACTGCTGAAGACGCTGAGCAAACCGTTCAACTCGCAGCACTTCCAGGTCTCCCTGAAATGCGTGCTGGGGTTTGTCCTGATTTTGTTTTTGGACTCGTTGAAACGGATGAACAAGGTGAACAACGAGTTACAGGACTACAGAGAAGGCTCGGGAGTGATTGGAGGCCAGCAATCCCGGACCGAGATCCAGTCGCGCCGGTTCTACGCTCAGAGAAACGCGTACTTGTGCGGATTCACACTGTTTCTGACTCTGATCCTCAACAGAACCTTCTCGTTGGTGTTTGAGCTGCTCGCCGTCAAGGAGGAGATCGTGACTCTCAATAAAAAACATGACTTGGATAAGCTCGATGCTGCAGACAGTAGAGAAGTGAAAAATTTACAGGAGCAAATCAAAGAGAATGATGACGTAATTGCGAATTTGCAGTCGCAGGCTAAAGCGCTGGCAGAGGAGTACGATGCGCTGGACGTTCCAAACGCATCAGAGACACCGGCAACGTCCTAGGCTCTGCTCGGAACAGGCTCGAATGAGTTGCTCTTGTGCTTGGGGATGAATGAAAACCCGTCACTGGCTTTCCCGAGAAACATCTCGCTCACCTTGATCCAATCTCTATAGTCGGTCGACCCGAGAAGAGTCTCGAGCTCATCCCTGCCCTTCCACATTGGCGGTCTCTCGTTCAATTTGGGAGGCAGACGCTCCAGTATACCTACCGGAATGTAGCGGTGGGTGAATGAGATGAACTCGCACAGAAATCTTCTTGCAGAGTTGATTCCGAACTCATCGGACCCCCAGTGTGCCAATGCGTACTTTGAGTACGTCTCCAAATATCCCAGCCTCTCGGAAGAAGACTTATCAAGGTACTGCTGTGCTTCCACCTCCTCAAAAATCCACGGCTTGATCAGAGCTCCCCGTGCCACCATGACAGAGTCAATCCCCTCATCAGATGTGGCTCTGTACCAGTCCTCGTGTGTGTAGCAATCACCGTTCCCGATCAGGTACACATAAGGCTTGTCCCTTTGTTCCTTTCTTTCTTCTTGTTCCTCGTTATATTCACGCACAATGGCACCGACCTTGGAGATATAGTCCCAGTTGGCCTCTCGACTGTAGCGTTGTTGTCTGGATCTCCCATGGAGAGTTATTGCTGCTGCATCACTCTCTTTCAAAATCCTTTGCACCAGATTCTCAGCCAGAGGCTTGTCGTCTTTGGAGCCCACTCTCAACTTGACCGTGACAGGAAGGTCCCCAGAGCAGTAGCTCATGGCCTTGAGAATCCGCAACATTCTTGATGGGTTTTCCAGTAATGCAGAGCCTTCTCCTTTTCTGTAGAGCATGTCTATTGGACAGCCACAGTTTAGGTTTATCTCTGAAACATGCGACGTCAAGGACGAAATGGCCTCAGCAGCCTTTGCAGCTTGCCAGTGTTTGCCTGTGGCCAGCTGGACTCCGAATCCAGGATACTCAGACTCGTGAGCTTTTGGTAGGGCCCATTCAGAGTTGGACCCCTGCAGAAGCGGAAGCGCAAAAGCCATCTCCGAGTACGTCACATCAGCTCCCAGCGTTTTCATCAGTCTTCTGTAGGGCAGGTTTCCAACGGTCGTCAAAGGAGACACGATCTTGGCATTCTTCAGATTCAGTTTCTTCTTTTCAGCGACATTGAATTTGGTCTCTTTATAGGTGGTAGCGCTCAGCTTCTGAGCGTCTAGCCGCTCCTCCTTGGTGAGACTGTTTGCCTCGTCGTTCTTTATGACAGTGGCGTTGAGACTCTCTATAACTTCGTTCGAAACTGGTAGGTCATATTTCTTTCTTTGTAGCAGGCTCTTGATTTTGGGGTCAATCCAGTTGACCTCTCCCCTATGATCGCCCTTATCGGCTCCTGCCTTCGTGAGCAGCTTCTTTGTAGAGCTGTCAAAATGCGATCCCAGCCATCTGCATTTGATCCCACTGGGACAATATCCAAGCTCTTCAAACACAGGGCATACCCCTTCAAGATCTGGACTCTTGGAGGTCAGATATGCATCAACATCATGTGAGAACTTACAAACATCAGCCCCAAAAGTACAAGCTTTCGTAGGATCCTCTGGATCCACCACAGATAAGCAAAGCTTGACAGTCTCGTGTGCCTGCTTCAGGTCCCGTTTCTTGTTCTGTCCTCTTCGGTTCTTTTTGTTCCCTGTAGCTGTAGCACTTTCTTCTCTAGCGACCTCTTCTATCTCGTTCTCCTTCTCATCAACAACAGCACTGTCGTATACTATATACTCCTTCTTAATAGCAGCCACACCCTTCGGAACTTGATCTGCCGCTGTTGTTGTTTGTAATTGCTTGATCAGCGGTTGTTCTGTTATAGAGATTTCCTCACCCGATCTCTTCCTTTCAGTTGTGTCCACCATTTTCCTGGGAAATATGTTGGTCTCGGCACAATATATAGTTGATAATCAGGTTTCTTCTTTCTTTCTGTCTCTCTCCCTAAATACTCTCGAGATCGAAAATAATGAAAAAAAAAAAAAATTATAATAGCAAAAAAAAAATCATATCTGGATTTTCTCGGCTGTGCAAACGAAATAGAAAAATTATTGAGCCTATGCATATATCGACGCGTCTATAGACCCGAGAGCTAATGGTTTTAGAAAGCAAAGCCAAGGGCCCGACCGCATTTGTATTCCTAAAGCGGAAGGTTGAAGAACTGCTGTTCACGTGACCAACTGAATCTTTAACCCAGATGCATTACTTGGAGAAAAAGTTTAGCATGTACATATATATATGGATGTCTTATCAGTTGAAGAGAGAGACAGATTCTCGTCTACTTTTTCATTCAACGGTCTGTAGGTGTCCATACCACAACTGAATCAGAAGTTGTTCCCCACTGCCCTCAAACGTTTCAGGAGCGTTGCGCTCTCCTCATTATCGTTCAGGAGGTGTTCCAGGATGGCCGCACCAACTATTCAAAATCTTCCTCCAAGAAAGCCAGAGGACAACCCTCTTTCGATAATAAAGCGATGCCGTGAAGAGAAAAGGCCTGTTTTCATTGCTGGGCCGATGGTTCGATACTCCAAGCTATCGTTTCGCGAGCTGGTGAGAGATTACAACGTCGATCTGGTTTACTCTCCTATGATTCTGGCCAGGGAGTTTGTGAGGCACGAAAACGCTAGAGTGAGTGATTTCAGCACTAGCGCAAAAGACCGGCCTTTGATAGTACAGATAGGAGCCAACAATGTGACAGATCTACTTCGTATGATAGAGATGATTCATCCGTATGTGGATGGGGTAGGACTGAACTGTGGGTGTCCTATCAAGGAGCAGGTGAGGGAAGGAATTGGGGCCGCACTAATGTCCAAAAAGGAGCTGGTAGCAGATATGGTTCGTGCCGTGAAGGACAAGTATGGCTCAGATCTTACGATAGAAACAAAGATACGTGTCCATCAAGACATCAATGAGACCATCGAGTTTGTGAAGCTGGTGGAGCAGGCGGGCGTTGACTTCATTACAGTGCACGGACGCACGAAGAATACGAGGTCTTCTGAAGCTTGTGACTTTGAAAAAATAAAGGTGATCAAGCAAGCAGTATCAGTTCCCGTCATTGCCAACGGCGACTGCAAAACCCTGGAAGATGCATATCGGATTGCGGATATAACAGGCTGTGACGGAGTGATGTCTGTCAGAGGCATTCTTCACAATCCGTGCTTATTTGCAGGTTTCGATAAAACTCCATGGGGAGCTGTGGAGAAATTCTGGAACCTGAGCACAGCATACGGGCTTCCTTTTAGGCTACTACAGCATCACCTCAGCTGTATGCTGGAGGGACAGCTCTCAAAAAAGCAGCATATCGAGCTGAACAATAAAACCAGTCTCATTGAGCTGCTGGAATGGTTTGACTCCAACTTTGATCTGAAAAGACCTACAGACAGGGGTTTTGGACAGGCTATCGCACTACAGCGCAGGGAGGATAGAGAATCGCTAGCTCGCATTTAATTAGAGGCGGTTTCGCGGATGGGACTGGGTGTACCGGGTGTACCGGGTGTACAGGGCTTACATTATTTAACTTTGTCTACCAAAGTCTCCTGTATGGATTATTTTTCAGTGAAAAACATATCCATCTCGTATATACATAGAATAAATACATTAGATATTAGCGCAGGAGAAATTTTTATCGAGCTTTTTACATGGACAACTGTTTAGAATACAGCACGAAAACATATGTTTCACAGCACCAGCAGGTCCTTGAGACCACTGCAGTGGTGGTAAGTACTCTGCCAAAACCCGGCAAAATATGGCCCCAGTTCTGTGTTGATTCGCTTCCAGAATAAATGATGATAATCAACTGTTTTATACCACATTGAGCTGGGATATTCGACAGAATACGCCTAGGCTGCAGAGTCGGGCTATTGTGGCCGTATTGGTCTGCAGCAGCCCATTCTATGTAGCCGCTATAGCGGTGATGGGTATATATTTGTCATAGTTACACTGATCGATTCTGTTGTCGAAGTTCCACCTGACTCAGGCCCTGATGATGCCGTCGTTCATACCCGAAACACACAAAGTAACGACTAACACAGAGTTTTTGCAGCTTTATATGTATAGTATACACTAAGTAGCCACACCAGTAAGAAAGCTTTTGAAGCCAGATGTTCATTATGATAAAAATTAGACTATACCGCTATCTATTCTTCGTCCTCCACAACGACAGTGTTGAGTCCCTTAACGGAAGGAACATTAACGTGCTCGACATATGAGAACATGGTGGCCTTGGCGTCTTCTTCTTCGTTTCTCTTTCTGGAGATTCTCAATCTCATTCTGAATGGAACACCCTTTATACCTCTCTTCCATAGCTCAACGTTTAACTTTGGATCAAGTCTGACATCTTCAGTACCCATGTGTAGCTTGGCGAACTTCTTGATCTCTTTGACTGCCTTTGGGGCTCTCTTCTTGAATTGAACACCGTGCAACTAGTAATTAGCAGGTTAGTAATCTATTACATAGGGTTGATATTGTCTTCTAATACGCCTTAAAATGAAGGTTGGAGTCAGATACATACTCTTTTGTGGAGGTTCACGGTGTATTCTCTAGTCACGATCTCTTTCAAGTCTCCCTTAGCCATTTTCGATGTATATTTGTATGATGAGTGCCAATCCAGTTCCTTCTAGTAACGGTTTACTATATTCCATCTTTAAATCTTTTGTATCCAGTTTACAATTTTTTCACTGAAAATTTCTTGAACCCAGAGAACCCTCGCACCTCTACTTAATTTGCTAAGAAGAAGAGCGTAGAGAGAATGATTTCAGGTGGCAAAGAACAGGCACATGCCCACGGTTGTGGCCATTTCGGCATGTGATCTGGTCATGTTGCAAAGTATAGGAGCTGAGATGTACTGCGGAACATTCAGTTACTCTCCAGGGTCCACTCCACTGCCGCTAACAGTTTCTTGTGCTTCACATTGTGACTGCGAGAGAGAGGGCAGAAAAAGCTACCGGTCACGTGATATGTAAAAGGGTAGAGTAAGTCGATTGGCGCGACGGAGGGCAGGTGGGGTTTCATTATTCAAAAGCATAGAGGTTATTGATGTTGCGACTCCACTCTGAACGGGCCTGGTCGAGGCACCAATCAAGGGAGCCTTTGGCGTGGCTTGTTTGAATGCCTTTGTAAACGGCAATCTCGATTTTTGCGCACAAGCAGCAAAGAATGCGGCCTGTGATTTTAGAGTCACGTACAAAGTCTATCATTTGGTCAAGATCCAGCTGAGTATCAGGGGATAGAGACTGAACCGCGAGCTCTTTGCTTCCGTACACGGGTTGTGTGGAATTCAGCACTTCTATCAGCATCGATATGGAGGCGGGGTTCTTTTGGACTTTGTCGTAAGAGGAAGAGATTTGCGGAAAGTAGACTGAGTCAGTAGATATACCACCAAACTCGTTCTGTAGCAGTAGACATCCCGATAGAGTAGCCAAGAGAGCCAGTTGCGAATTGCACAGATGCTGCTGAGGCAGTCCGGAATCAGACGTTGAAAACTCCTCCAGTGTCTGGTACAGCAGGTTGAAGGCAGTAAGAAACTCCTGTCGTGCTGCCATGACAGCACAGATGTTGAACAGGGCGATAGTAACCTTATTGCCGATCTGGGTTTTTGTGGAGGCGGTCGTCAGAGCCCGCAGCTGCAGCACATCGCTGTAGAGAAAGTTGACCTGTAGGAGGCTTGTTCCATACCTTATTCTGTTGAGTAGAATCTTGAAGCTCCAGCTTAGTTGCGGTGGCAGTTTTTCCTGGTTTGAGTCGTCCATCTTTGCTAGTTCTTTGAGGAGAAGATCGATCTCGGTCTTCAGGAACCGTGCTGTGGGCACCGGAGGTATCATAGACGTGGAACCGGGGTCACTCAGGTTGGATGACATCAGAAGGAAGTTGACTCTCAATTCCCAGATCTTGAAGATGTCCTCCAGCGTAAGGTCCATCTGAAGCAAGCCGGGAGACAGTATGAGCTTTTTGCAGAACGAGCCTATAGAGAGGTAGAGATGGAGCCTGGACTTGTACTGCGATGGGGACTCTTCATTGAGCAGCGACACGAGACGGCCGAGGCTGTCTACGTTGATGTCTCTGCTGCTCTCGCGGGAGGTGACAGCCTCGAACTGCGGCATGCTGATGAAGTTGTTGGCATTGAGCAGCGACGCGTGTCTTGCCTGCAGCATTGTTGGACGGTGCTGCTGTTCCAGATGATGTCACGACTAGCTGCTACTTCGATGCTCTATATACGAGTACAGCACATCTACACCACTAGATCTGTGTGTTTTTTGATATTACCCGATTGGGGTTCTATCATCTCGTCTGCGAAAATTATTTGTTTTCTTGCACCACACAAACAAAAGTTGATTTTACAATTCGTCGTTGCTTTCTCTACGAAGAGGCCACTCAAACACCGCAGCATTGTTGACTGGAACTCCCCTCTGAGCTACTTCGACTGCCTGAACACACGGGCTACCACTGTACCGGATAAGGAGCCCTCGTTGTTTCCACCTCCCAGTCTCCTTTCTCACCCCCACAATTTCACCCTGCTTGCTCATCTTCCGAGAGGTGACTTCTGGTGCTGTGTGACCGCGTTTCCAAGCCTGCAGCCAGCCCGACCATGTCGTTCAACCAGGAACCATCGTTTTCCAACTCCACGCCGCAGCAGGTCAAGCTCCCGCCCATTTCGTTCCTGGCCAGCTCTTTCAACAGCGATAACAACGCTTCTGGGAAGTCCAACTCCAGCGAGACCATTCAGCTACCTTCCCTGGCAAAACGGGACTTCCAGCTCCCGTCAATCTCGATGATCACGTCAGCTGTCGACTCGGGCCTGCAATCTTCTGCCTCTGTCAAGCTGCCGTCGTTCAGTTTACCACCAGAGTCGGGATCGCAGGTCCCTCAGTTCGATTCTGCGTCCAAGCCTCGCACCTCGGAAAGACCAATTGGCTCACCGGAGCCTGAGTCTGCTGAGTCCAATACAACCCAGCTTCCCCACCAGGACCCTCACCCGCAGCAGCAATCGTCCCATCTCCATCATCATCATCACCTTCACCATCACCACAACGATCTATCAGACCAACTGAAACAGGCACAGCAACAACTCAAAAATGGCGGCCATATCCACGTGGTTCATCAGCCTCACGGAAACCACCACCACCATAAAGTTGTGGTACACAATCCTGCAGAAAATCGGCCGCAGGACCAAGAAACAGACCAACAAAGGCGATACTCTCAACAGGTCAGCTACCAGGGAAACGACACCACCATTCTCCAAAACGACTCCACGATCGTAGACCCAAATGCTACTGTGCTACAAGAGCAGAAATCACTCATAGCAGTCGAGCAGGACCTGCCCGTGCCGACTCCTGCTACTCCAGTAGTCTCCAATAGTACGAAGACATTCACAAAAAGGCAGATCACTATTGACTCCAAAGAGACTCTCACTCTAGCAGCGAAGTTTCCTCGCAAACACCTAGGCTCCGTCATATACGAGGAGTACCCCACTAGGGACACAGTCTCATGGTTCTTCGATAATCTGAGTCCAGAAGACGAGCAGAGGTTGGAGCGGGAACTGAAATCTGACAGAGATCCCGTCCCCAACAGACCACACCAGAGAATTGAGCTTCTCCCCAGTGTTCTTTCTAAGTACATTAACTGCACTGTGGATGTTCGAATCCACTCCAGCAACATACCCGAAAACGATAATGTGTACAACCGGAGACTTTGGGGAACAGATATATATACCGATGACTCAGACGTGGTGGCTATGCTGTACCACTGTGGAGTACTGAACTCTCGAGAGCCCGTTATCAGCGATGACGGCTCGCTGGTAGCTGATGGTGGCCACGACTCCAAAAGACGGAAAGTGCAAGACACAGAGGAGCAAGAACGAGTTCTTGACGAGGAAAAAGGTACCATTCTCTTTTCTGCGCATACTGGGCCTCTTACTCCGGGAAACTTGGCCAACAGGTCAAACGTGTACAGTTCGAACATCTCAGCAGATCAGTCGAACGACCTGATAGTGACCCTGGTGATCCTTCCCAAACTGGAAACGTACCAGGGCAGTTTCCGTAACCACTACAACTCACGGACATGGGGGGGCTCCCGTGACGGGAAAGGTCCCCGTGTGACTCACAACGGTGTGTCTGTGGCTCTATATAAGGTAAGGTGGTGCAAGCTTGGAGGGTATGTCAACGGGCTGAATACAGGCCGATACAAAAAAAGAGAGCTCTTTGAACGCCTCGAGATGGCACAGAGAGTTCTCAGCCACAGTGACACCGCCGATAAGCCGTCTGCGGGTAAATCCGAGACTACCGACTCGTTTGAGACACAGAGCAAGACGGACATAGCCGGCCGCTGGAGGACCGACAGGACTTTTCACAAGGGGTCTCGGGGGGTGTGACTCCGACTATCTACCCCACTGTATACTTTTAATATGTGTATGTTAATTTTGGGTGGTGTTTTTGTTCTTTGTGAGCGGTTTTTTTTCATTACCCCGGGGCTTATCAGTGCCTGATAAGGTCGAGCGAGGGTCACGGTTCCGGTGTACGGATTTGCCGCCTGCACCCTGGTGGGGAAAAAAAAAAAACGTTGTGACAAAAAGGCTCCCAAGTTGCTTGTAGAAAGAAGGCTGAAAGGAAGAGTAGAAGAGACTTCTCCAGTTGTTTTATTCGAGAAGCTTCAAGCAGCGCGTGCTGTCCCTGCTGCTGGTGTTTATGATATCAGCACGTCTGTTGTGAGCACCTTTCAGTGTGAGCAGAGGTTCACCGAAAGAGCGACAGAAGCGACCAGCTTTTTCCAGCACCATGGCGGAAGGAACTACAAGAAGACATTCAGGAGCGCTGCACCGGGACGTTGTGCGGTCCGGCAGTCGCAAGCGCGAGCCGTCACTGCTGCGTCGGACGATGATGAGGGTCTCGACGAGCGTGTCGCTGTTCATGAACAGGCTCAGAGCAATATCCGAGGCATGTCTGGAGTCGGACGAGATCGTGGACCTACTTTTCACGGACTCGGACTCTTCCTCTGTAGAGTCGGGTATGGCTGCTCCTGCTGCTGCTGCAGCTGCTTATCGTGAGAAGGAGAGGGCTGCGGACGCGTCGCTGCTGACCGGAGCCCTGGAGCAGCGGATCTCGGACGACCGCTGCAGCCCGCGCTCTTCTGCAGACTCCCGTGTCATCTCGTCCTCGCGACTGGAATCTCCAATAACAACAGACTCTCCAGACGCTCAGTATAGCATGATAAACGACCTGGGCACTGTGCCCCACGATTGTATGAGGAAACCGTTCACTGGAGGAGAACAGCTGTGGAAGCTGCAAAACGCAGACTGGCTCGTCCCTGCGCCGGAGTTGGCCACGTTGGAGGGCAAGCTCAATCTCAGGCGCCAAAAGCAGGGCCAGGAACTCAGACACATGATCCTCAGCAAGGATTACTACATCGTGTACCGCAACCTGGTGATACTAGGCAAGCATCTCAAGAGACCAATGAGCTTGAAGGATCTGATGAGGGTCCTGGAGGCAGGATGGAGCTGGTCCAAAATCTACGAGGCGTGCTCGCGACGTACGGCATAGTACTTCTCACGATCATCGTTCATTGGTAGCACTACTATATACTTTACCCTTCATACGCGTTACGCTAGTTATGATATCAGCTGAAAAGCCCCCTCCTGGTTCTCACCACGGGAACACTATTGTTTGTCTCCACGACACGTGTGCAGTTCTCTAGTACCCTGATCTGCTGGTCTAGTAGCTCAAGTCGCTCCTGAACCACATTCTGCTCTCTTGACAGCCGGCGTCGACTGGTTCTCGTTGACTCTGGCGGTCTCACCTTATGATCCATCAGCTTCTTCTCTGTCTTTGTGAGTCGTTCCTCGAGCTTCTGTGCCTCCAGCGTCAGCTTGTGGTTCTGCTTCAGCAACGCCTTCCGCTGCTGCGATATTATGTCCTGGTTGGAGTAGATTGTGCGGACCTTCTTTTGCAGCTCTGTTTCAACACTCTCGGACGTGGTGAGCGTTGTAAGTGTTTTTGCAAGGAATTTGCTGTATTTCTGCGAAAGTTGAGCATTCGATGACTTTATCTGCTTTGTCTGCTGAAGCTGCTGCTGTAATGTAGGGTCGATCATTGCTCTGTTTGTCGTTGCTGGCTGAAAACTGCTATCTCCTTCCATCCCCCCTCTGCCTCTTTCTTTATCACATTCAGTTTCAGAGATTGCGTATGATCGCGTCGGTACCAACAGGCCGCGCCGAACGACGCGGCTCTTTGTATGCTTTTGTTTTTTTCCTGCAAACTCTTATTGAGCTCATCTCTCCCTTCTTTGTAACAACAACGTCACAACAGCTGTAACTAGAAGTCGTCTACCCTACACTACAGAGTCACAAGGCGAAGCCACTCCAATTGGCCACATGGCCGTAGTCACTTATCCCTTCTCATTCTTGGAGGCCGAGCTAGCAAACAGCCAAATCACAGCCTCCAACATTCTCGGGAGCCAACTGTTTATAGCATCCAGTTCCAAACAGCTCTCCATCTATCAAGTCCCCGATACAACCCCAAAGAAGGCCGATATTTCCGAGAGCAGTGTGTTGCTAGATCCGCTGAAGCTCGTCATTGAAGATCTGATATTGGTCAACCAGCTATCTCTATCAAGCTCCGCAGTACAAATAGAGTTTCTGCCCAATGTTAACTATCTGGTATTGCTGCTTGAGAACCAATCGGTTCAGGTATACAATCGGGAAAGCCTAGAGCTTATAGATACCTTTGACGAATTCCGGTTCAATTTGCTGAAGACATGGTCGGATGTAGACAAGGCCACGATTGATGATTCCAGTCTACAGTTAGACTCAATCAATGAGGAAGATGACGATTTCATGATCATGAACGACAACGACTCGATCTCGCTAGCCACCGTGAACATGGAGAAGAAGCTGAGCAGGCGCTTCATAAGGACAAGCTCTAACTTCAATTTTTTGTGTCTGGTATCAAAGAGAAGTCTTGTTGTTCTGCGATGGCTAGACCGCAGGTTTAATAAGAAGTTTGAGTTCAAGCTCAGTGATAAAATCCAGCTGGTGGAGTTCCTAGACCACGACAACCTTATTGTTGCCCTCAAGAAGGGGGAGCTCTTGAGACTGAACCTGTCCATGCAGTCTCTGAACTCTATACAGATTCAGCTCCTCAACAATCACTTGACTCTCAACAGCAACCGGTCTTTCTTTTTCAATACTTCTGCAGACTCTTTGGTCGAAGTTTTCAAAGCCAATAGTGATCAGCAGCTGGTAATACTAAAGGAATCGAATCTGATTAAGCTCAATAATGACCTAGAGCTTATCACCTACAAAAGACACTCGCATTTGCTTATTGACTTCAAAAATCCTATTCCATTATCTCCAATCATCCAAGGGAAAAAAGTCAAGCTTTTAAGATACTGGTTCCCTTATGTTGTTATAATATTTCCCAATAGTCTAGACTTGTTGAATCTAGAAAGTGGTTCCCTTGTTCAAAGCATCAAGCTTCCTATCGATGTCTTCAGCAGCGTAATCGATGTGAAGCTCACTTCCAAGTTTCTTTTTCTCGTCACCACCACCAAAATCATAAAGTTTGTGAAGCAAAGTTACGATCTGCAGCTCAAACAGTTTGAAAAGTCAAACGATTACAACAACGCAATAACGCTCATCGAAAAACTGAATCCCTTACTGTTCGATCAAAGCTCTGAAAACGACTACGATCTTCCCCCAATGCAAGTGAAATTCTTCAATCTGCGACGCTTCCAGCTTTTGAAAGGGTTGGATCTGATAAAAAAACGAAAGTTTGACTCCGCAATCAAGCTCTTCATTGAGTTTATGGCTCCCCCGGATACGGTTTTGAACAATCTTCCTCCGAGATTGTCTGACATAATGCTTCAATACAGCAATCGCACAGCTGACGAACCTGATCCTCAGAAAAAGAAGTCTCTGAAGGTGAAAGGTAGTATGGATTCCCTGAAATCTTCTGGTCCTGAAGGTAGAAATTCGCAGTTCTCAAATGAAGAAGTAAAGCTAGTCAACTTGCTCATCACTTACCTAACTGACGCCAGACGAAAACTGACTCGCTTACTGGATCCTGATTCTCCTCAGTTTCAATGGCATGGTTTTCTCATATCCATCGAGCTTTATGACGATCATCCCAACAAAACGGACCATAGTAAACTGACTGAGAAACTAGAACTGATCGATAACTATTTGTTTTACTGTTATCTCATCACCAACATCAGAATGATAGGGCCGTTGCTCCGAATCTCCAACTACTGCAGCTTTGAGAAGGTGGAGAATTGGTGTCTTGAATTCAATCTCTACAGCGAGCTCATAGATTTCTACTATTGCCGATCCAGACACGAAAAAGCTTTGAAATTATTGAGTATACTCTGTTTTGAAGAAGGTGTATTTAAAATAGAGTTTATGGTGAGATACCTTCAGAAACTAAGTGAGCCACAAATCCAATTAGTCTTCACTTATACAGAGAAACTTATTGAACTCAATGAATCCAATTTCAAGCTGATTTTCATGAATGACTCAATAGAATGCGAGTCTTTTGATAAGTTCAAGGTACTGGAGTTCCTACACTCACATCATTGGATAAATCTTCAAACTGAGTACCTAGAGTACTTGATATTTGAGCTCAATGATAACAACCCAAAACTGTACAATAACGTCATTGAACTATATCTTTTAGATCCTGATGTCAATTACAACAAAACCATTCGAATATACCAGCTTGATCACTACACCCCTGAAATAATACTTCGAAAGCTGGAATCGATAGAACCTACCAGTAAAACAATTTTGAAGCTTATGATTGACCCATTGGGAAAGATGAATAAACAGGATCAAGTGTTGCAGATCTTAGTCAACAAGCTCAAGGATAACAAAATGGCCATAGCTTATTGTCTTTCGATATTTGAACGACATCCAGATCTTGGAAATCAACTGGTGAAGAGTTTGATTGACCTCCACTTGGAGAACCAAGACTTTAGCTCAGTGGTTGAAATTCTGGACGCAAACTTGGATTTCTTGGACCCCATCGAAACACTATCAAAGCTCCCTGATTCTCTATCCTTGAGCTCTGTCACAAACTTCTTGGAGTCAAACTTGCGGAGGCGCAATTCTTTGCTCCGATCAAGTGTCATAGAAAACGAGCTCTTTAAAACTAAGATGATTGACTTGAAACTGGACAAACTCTCAAGAGATAAGAAGTACGTCAAGATAGACTCTCGATCGAAATGCGTGGCATGCAGAAAAAATATTAATGCCAATTCGATTCTCAGCTTTTATCAAGACGGAGTTGTGGTTCATTATGGATGCACGAAGTACTATGACAAGCTCAGAAATGGAACCAGGTAAAGATTCAAGTTGTGCTTATGTGATCGATGACCCCAGAACAATACTTGATGAGACTGTCAAGTAAGTCGTTTCTGTCATGAATAAGGGTACTCCATTGTTTGAGCGCGTCAAGAATGCCAGCCATGTCTCGGGAACTTTCCTTGGACTTTCTAGCACTGTAAATAGCCTCACCATGAACGCTGAGAAAGATAGCCATCACAGCAACAATAATCTCAAACTGGGTGTTTTCCAACAGGGCTTGATTGATAGCATTAATAAACCACTTCATTTCATCATAAGGTGCCACAGATTGTATGGATCTGATCTCTAAATCTGTGGAGGCCGGGGACATATTAACCAGATATTCAATAAATGCCCCGTAATTGCCCGAGCCAAAGGATTCTCTTAGTAGTCTGGTGAAATCTGTCTCAAAAGAATGGTCTTCTCTGTTCAGTTTCACTAGCTTTGTAGCTGGATCCTCTGTAACCAGACCTTCCTTTTCAGGTGCTGCCTTATTCATTTCCAGGAAGAAAGGCAGTGATTCAGGCTTCTTGGGTGCTTCAGTTGGTTTGTTACGCAACCTTATGGTATCAAGATGAAGCAAGGTTTTGAACTTGTTTCTCGAGCACGCAGATAAGGTTATCAAGCTAGGATCTATCTGGTCGTGAGACTTGTAGAAACCCGATCCTGTATCAAGGTTACTCGAGTCGCTAAACGCCCCTTCGAGAATGGAGCTCCCGCCTTCTCCGCTTACATTGGGAAGTAACTCCGTTGAGAAATCCTCTTCTTCAACGTGTCTTGACGATATAGGCCTGAACTGCGACTTATTAGTCCACAAAGAAATGCCCACTCCATCAACATGGGCAGTAGCCATGTAGTCTCCTAAAGGTGATATTTTCAGACAGGTTACAACATTCGGTAACCGAATTCCATCAATGCAGCCTCCAGTGGGTAAGTCCCATGTTCTAATGGTGGCATCTAGCGATGCTGAAACCACCCATCTGCCGTCGTGCGAAAAATCCAGTGAAGTGATACGGTTGTTATGTCCAAACAGCTGTCTAACAATCTTTTGGGTAGATACATCAACCACAACTATTGAGAGATCATCTAGAGCCATGGCAGCCAGATCTGAAGACCGGTTGAAAACAAGGTGGGTCACAGGAGCATCGAGTTGGAGCTTTCCCAGAAACTTGGATTTGCTGAAATCATAAAAACCAACCAAACCATCTAGTCCAGTAGAAACCATGCGTCTATTCATTCCATCAACCGCGACTCCTGTGACAGCCTTCTTATGAAGGCGATAGTTCTTTCTCAATCTCCCACTTTGTAGATTGTAAACTCCTATACCTCCCAGACTGGACCCAACTAGGGCAAAGTTCCCACACTGTGTTATGCTCACGGCTTTGACTACACCACCATCAATGGAATTGAGTTGATGTTTGCCAACTTTCTTGTTTCTAGAATCCCATGTCCGGGCAAAGGTCTCGTCCTGATGAGCAGTTACAATATTATCCCAGTCACCTTCCCTGGAATTCTCCTGTGCTATCATAGTTATAGGACTGAATTTGTCTTTGAACCCAGAGCTAACGCCAGCCACTCGTTTTCCATCTTTAACTTTCGACTGCCTTTGAGATAACTCCTGAGATTGAGCGTCCTTTCTTAAAGAGAATGTCCAAAAGGATCGATCCTCTGATGCGGATTGAATGAAATGCGACTTCGAGTCACCAAATATTATGGATGTTGGTGGGGAGGAGTGTCCACCCCGTGATCGTAAATGTCTCGGAGGAGAAACAATAGAGCTATCGGTAGTTGATAACGTGGGGTCAAAAACATATTCTTTGAGGCAGTTGTCAGCTCCAGTTGTGACAAAGATGGGCTGTCCGGAGAGGAACTGAACCTTCGAGACACCGCCGTAATGTTCCTTATGTGCGTTTCTAAGAGTGTGGATTCTGGATCCTTTGTCTAGATCGTAGAAGAACACGGATCCGTTGGCCAAGGAAAATGCAACATGTGGTGAGCCATCTGTTCTGAAGGAAACGGATGTAACTTTAGAGACACTCCCTGAGGAGATTGACTTTAGGATTTTGTCCTTCTTCACATTATATATCGTGCAGGAGCCATCTGGGCTACCTATTGCCATGATGTCTAGAGCAGGTGCATGTTCAAGACAAGAGATGCTTTTTGTAAACTCATTTGAGGTGAACAGGAGTTTTGTGGTACGGACATTGTATACGAGCACGTGGGACCGTGTAGCAACAACAATCTTGTTCACGTGGGTTGCAAGATGTACTGCATCGACGATGTCTCCGTAGAGCGCATTGATTTTGATGCTGGTGTAATATTCAGAAGGATAGTTCAGCTCATTTTTCTCGTATACGTGCAACGTTGAGTTTGTGACCGCAACAAGCAAGGATCCAAAAAGAACGACTTTTTTGATAGGCTCATTGCAGTTCAAAGGGAGTGTCAGCTGGCTCTCGAGTCTCCCTCTTTTGAAGATGCCTATGTTTAGTCCATAAGAGCAAAACACATAGTGACGCTGTGCGCAGATGGAGCTAATGGGCTGGGAGGTCAATATGTTGCTAACAAAGAGCAGATGAAGAGTAGAGGCGTCGTATATCTGGAATCCTCTTCCAACAACGGTGGCGATGTAAAACGACTGGCCCAGGGAGCCAACAGCGAAAGGTACTCCGTTGGAAACATGGCCGATTACTCTCAAGGGAGAAAATATGTTTGATCTTCTAGTTTTCGGTGGCTGGTCAGGAAGCGAGGGCTTTGTCCGTTTAACGGTAAAGTCTGAAGTCGGTTCTACCATTCTCTGTGATGTTTCTTCAGGTCAGCATTCAACGTGATCATGCAAGAGAGCTTTCCATAGCTAAGTCTGTTTGGTTTGATCCTTTAGTAGAAATCCAAGGCAGGATTGAAAAAAGGTTTAAAAAATTTGTTAAGTCGTGTGAAAGCCAGTATTTGAATCGACGCGTCGGCCACACGTTTTAGATCTTCCTGAAATTACTTTTACATGTCTATATATGAATATCCAGGTAGACTCTTTGACTGTATAAAGAGAGCGCTTGTTGTTATCATCGAAGATTAGCACTGCGACACCACGTCTTGCAAACTAGAGCCAGCATCTTCAAATGGAGCAGAAGCACGTTGATGATCTGCAGGAGGATGCTACCCAGCAGCATTCCCGATCCGAAGACTTGACTGCATCCAAATCTACAGTAACAGCTGAACCACCTTCAGAGTTGGTGACAAGATCGCTTTCGCTGAACTCCAGTGTCTCTATCGACTCAAATGGGTGTCTTGACGATGATGATGAGAGTTACGACAAGGATCCCGTGCCCTTGACCACGGAATCCCTAGAACAACATAAAAAGGCGATCGCCACTATTGCTCCTATGTTGCAAGACTTCGTGCCTGTTCTCTCCAAGTCAGAAGTAGTTAGTCCAGTGGCCAATCCACTTTCCCGAACTATCTCGAACATCAGCTCTATCAGCATTGGGCATTCCAGGGACAATGCTCACACGCAATTGCCTTTGCAACAACAGCAACAGCACCAACAACAGCAACAACAACAACAACAACAACAACAGCTGCCACCATCCCAGCCTGTGCAGATCCAGCCACAGCCTCTTCAGCAGCAGCAGCAGCAGCAGCAACTATCTCAGGTCAAGTCATGTCCCTTGGAAACGGCAGCTTCTGATGGATCGCCCACGTCTTCAGAGAATGTTGCGCTGGTTGGAGGTGACTCAAAAAGCACTTCCGTGGCAGCATCAGCTTCAAGTTCGATATCGAACTTCCAGATGAAGATGAGATCCTCCTCCATGTCTGTCTCTGAAGTCTCCGGCCCCAAACTTCCAAAGATTGGAACTATCGGAGTTTGTGCAATGGATAATAAAGTTCTAAGTAAACCTTGCAGACAGATCCTGAGCAGATTGATAGAGAATGGAGAGTTTGACACTGTGATATTTGGGGACAAGGTAATTCTCGATGAATCGATTGAAAACTGGCCTACTTGTGACTTTCTCGTCTCATTTTTTTCCAACGGATTTCCTTTGGATAAGGCCATTGCGTATCAGAAGCTGCGGAAACCATTCACTCTGAATGATCTGACTATGCAGAAGGTCTTATGGGATAGAAGACTATGTTTACAAATTCTTCAGGCTGCCCGCGTTCCAACACCCCTGCGAGTGGTGATCTCAAGGGATGGTGGTCCATTAATCGATGATGAGCTCAAACAAAAGTTAGAAAGTCTTGGTGTGGACTGCTCCGAGGTGCCTGAACCAAAGTGGGAAATGACGGATGATGATACTTTGGTGGTGGATGGGCAAGTCATAAGAAAGCCTTTTGTGGAAAAACCGGTTGATGGCGAAGATCACAACGTGTACATTTACTATGCGAAGAAGAATGGTGGAGGTGGACGGAGACTGTTCAGAAAAATCGGTAATAAGTCCTCTGAGTTTGATCCCAACCTTAATATGATTCGAACCAGTGGGTCATACATCTATGAGCAATTTATAGACACAGATAACTTTGAGGACGTTAAGGCGTATACTGTTGGTCCTACTTTCTGTCATGCTGAGACCAGAAAGTCCCCTGTCGTGGATGGAATTGTCAGAAGAAATACACATGGCAAAGAGGTTAGATATCTGACTGACCTTTCTGAAGAGGAACGTGAGGTTGCCAGGAAGGTGTGCAGTACATTCCAGCAGACAATATGTGGGTTTGACCTGCTAAGAACACAGGGGAAGAGCTATGTCATTGACGTGAATGGGTTTTCGTTTGTCAAGGATAACGCTGAGTATTACGATAAATGTGCAAGTATTATCAGACAAGAGTTTATCAAGGCCAAATCTCAGCGCAGTTCCCTAGTGATACCTGGAACTTCTGAAGAAAAGAAGCAGAAGTGGGTGTTCAAGGGTATTGTGGCTATTGTTCGCCATGCTGATAGAACTCCAAAACAGAAGTTCAAGTATTCGTTCAGATCACCTATATTTATTTCGCTGTTGAAGGGATACAAAGAAGAAGTGATCATCAGAGAAGTAAGGGATCTCAAGATTGTATTACAGACTGTCAAAGTTGCCCAGGACCAGAATCTTGAAGACCAAAGGAAGCTGAAACAACTCTCCTCTGCTCTATACAAAAAGATGAACTTCCCTGGCACTAAAGTTCAGCTCAAGCCCTCCTTAAATGAAGATGGAGAAATCGAGAAAGTGCAATTGATCATCAAGTGGGGAGGGGAGCCTACTCATTCTGCGAGATACCAGGCAACGGATGTCGGAGAGCAGCTAAGACAGGATATCCAGCTGTTGAACAAGGACGCGCTGAAAGACGTACAAGTTTTCACATCTTCAGAGAGAAGAGTTGTGGCGTCGGCTCAGCTATTTGCAAAGTCATTCATCGCGGAGAATGAGCTCCCTGATAACTTCCTGCAAGTTCGAAAAGATTTGCTGGACGATTCAAATGCTGCCAAGGATCTCATGGACAAAGTGAAAAAGAAGTTGAAACCGCTGTTGAGACAAGGAGAGGAGGCGCCTCGGCAATTTGCTTGGCCCCCTAAAATGCCGCAGCCATTCATTGTCATCAAGCGAGTTGTGGAGTTGATGAACTACCATAAGAAGATAATGGAGAAAAATTTCAAGACGAAGAAGGTAGACCTGTTTCAAGAGAACTGGTGCTGTGGTGAGGATTCTTCTCTCTTCAAGGAGCGATGGGATAAACTGTTCCAGGAATTTGTCACTGTGGAAAAGGTACATCCTTCTAAAATCAGTGAGCTCTATGACACAATGAAGTATGACGCTCTCCACAACCGTGATTTTTTGCAGAAGATATTTGTGAGCGATGACAGCGAGAACGCACAGCACCTAACATCATCACTAGTCCGTCAGTATCCGATTAATGTTTTGGCTATGAACAATTTCAAGGTGAGTGACTCGTCTCTCGATAACACGTCTTCATCAAACTCTTCCAACCCTGCAGGTTCGATTGGGTGGGTGCTTTCTTCCTCTTACAAACCCTCCTCCCGGGATGATAACAATTCGCCTTTTGATGATCCGAAATACGATCTTTTGAGAGAGCTTTACCGATTGGCAAAGGTACTATTTGATTTCATTTGTCCTCAGGAGTACGGGATTGAAGATACCGAAAAGTTGGACATTGGTCTTCTCACGTCTTTGCCTCTAGCTACACAGATTCTGAGCGATATCAGTACCATCAAGGAGACAGATAAGGCCGGCACCAGAGTCTATTTCACCAAGGAATCCCACATCTACACTCTCTTGAATGTGATCTATGAGTCGAAACTTCCTATGAAGATTGCAAGAAACGCTCTTCCTGAACTGGACTATCTGTCTCAGATAGTATTTGAGCTTTATGAGTCCGAGAACAACGTTGGGGATAAGAAACACTCTATCCGATTATCGTTATCTCCTGGATGTCATACTCAGGACCCGTTAGATGTTCAGCTCGACGACAAGCACTACATTTCGTGCATCCGTCGGATAAACCTTACACGACACCTGGACATGGACTTGGTTCAGCAGAAACTGAGAAGCAGATTCAGCAGGGTCTCTCTTCCAAAGAAGTTCACTCCTGTCAGCATCTCAAGCCCTTTAGCTGAAGGAACTCCATAGACCAGCCCTGCTTCATTCCTTGCTTTCAGGTGTACGGATGTTGTGACGAGGGGGGGTCGTGGGGTCGGAGAGTTATAGAGCTAACTTGGTGCAGCTGATCTATTAAGATAAATATATATATATATTTTTTTTTTTTGTTAGGGGACTTGAACTTCACAGAAAGAAGAAAAATCAAACAAAAATGTGGGGGAGTCTTACGCAATAACGGAAAGAGAGTTGAACAGGACGCTGATACTCTCTCCAAAATGGTCCCTCCGGATACACTCTGCAAAAATGGCAGAAACGTCTATGATCGTGAGTTTCTTGCATCTCTGCACCATATCATCGGAGATCGGGTAAGTATTAGTAACAATGATTCCATCGATGAATTTGCAACTATCAAGCCTTTCAAGACAATCTTTGGAGAAGATTCCGTGTGTCGCCACAATGTAGCACTTGTTGGCTCCACAATTCATTCTGAGGTGCTCTGCAGCAGCAATGAAAGACGTGTGTTTGTCGATCATGTCGTCAACGATGATCGCAGGTCTATTCTGGACGTTTCCAACGAGAGTGATAAGCTTTTCAGAGGCATTGAATTCCGGTTCGTCTTCGTCGTCGGAGTTGTTGTTGCCGAAGTTGGAATCATTGTGTAGAAGTTCGGGTCTGACAGGCTGGATAGGCGGAAGAACAGACTCAGAAGGTGCGTCCTCGACAACATGGCCTTGAACAATTCTTGCAGTCTGTATGTCTGTAGACACAATCACGTCTTCCTCTTCGATCTCACCATTCTCGGTGGTACTGAAAGACGGCGACTGTTGCTGGTTGTTTCTAATCCTCCTTCCCTTGTAGCCATCTTTACTTCGTCTTCTATCGGTGTGGATCATGGCAAAGTTCACCTTGAGCTGGTCAGCCAGAGCAGTGACTCGTTTTGTTCCTCCTGGGTTCTTGGAGACCACCACTGCCTCGTGGTAGTTCTCGATGTTCTGGCGGATCCAGTGAGCCAGCGTAGGCCCTGCATACAGGTTATCGACAGGCTTGGTGAAGAAGCCCTGCATCTGCGACGCGTGCAGATCCATTGAGACCACGTGATCGGCTCCAGCCATCACCAGGAGATTGGCTAGCATTCTCGCGGTTATAGCGCCCCTGTGCTTCTTCATCTTTGACTGCTTGGAGTAAGGAAACTGTGGGATAACAGCGGTGATCTTGGCCGCAGAGCCCCCTTTACAGGCCGATATCAGAATCAGCAGTTCCATGATGTGGTCGTTCGTGTCAGGGGATCCCGACTGAATGATGTACACATCCTCATCCCTGACTGAGATTCCGATCTGAACAGATGTCTCGCCATTTGCAAACTTCTTGAGCGTGACATCTGCAGGCTTGATTCCCAGCTTATCACAGACAAGCAGTCCCAGCTTCGGGTGGGAGTTACCCACGAAAACCTTGCACTTTCTCATCTCCGCGGCACCTAGTCCTGGAGAGAGCGTTCTGATATGCGGAAACAGGTTTTGTTTGGTAGTCAAACCTGCTGCTTATGCCTGTTTGCTTGACGGCAATAAACAACCTGTAATTAGCCTCAAAGAAGGTTCAGGGGTGGCTGGTTCGAAGGAGCTGGGTTTCCGTCTCTTAAATGCTCACACCATTACCTCTCGGTTCTGTGAGCAAGAGTCTTGTGTGTTTGGGTCGTCAAAAAACACCCTTCGGATCCTTTGTTTGAGACTTGTTCTGGTGACTGCCAATTAGATAATTAAAAGTATTTGACCCAGAAAATTTTTCTGCTGTAAAAGGAAGTCCAGATTAAGAAAAGCACAATCTTCTTTCTCACTGAGTTGCAGCCACGAAAAACTAGCCCCGGAGAACTACCCCGGAATTATCGACCCAGCCACAAACACTCACCTAGTATTTAGCCAGCTGTTGAGGAGTCATCTCAAACTTGATCCAGTTGGGAAGACAGTTCTGGTCGTAAACGTCTGGAGGAGCAAAATACCCGGGTACAACTTGAGAGCTGCACTTTTTGCTGTTAGGAGAATTGACATACGGCGAATGGTGGTACCCGATGTCTCTGAACCACCAGACCTTTTGCTTGTCTTCAAAGAGGCCTACACCAATAGAGTGGACCGGAGCGTCTCCCCATCTCTCATAGTAGAAACCCCCTGCGTCCTCCAGTGCATCGAACCACTTTGAATATGCCTCTCCTCTGTAGAAATCCATGTCTGCAATCTCAAAGTTGGACCAGAAATGGCAAGTCGAGTATCCGTTGGCTATCGCGGTGTTTTCCGGGTTTTGCTGGTTCTCCGTAAGCCATTTGAACGCACCATTAGGGCTCACCAGCTCTGGGTTCTTCTCAACGAACTCCAGGGTCGTTGGCCACAGGGTCTCGACGGTCAGTGGGTTGTCATACAAGCTCACTGTAAACCCGTAAGTGAGCTCGTTATCCTGCAAAAACCGGAAAACGTCGTAGTCAACATTACAGTAGAAGTCCACATTTGGCTCCACTCTCCAGTAGTACTTGAACTTTTTGAGGCCCTCTAGACGGTAGAACCATCCAGAGTTGAATCTACACATGTTGTGATAGCTCTCGAGCCCCGCATAGTTGACCTTATTGTTCACGAGCTTTGCAATGCCTGCTTTTTCCTTGGCCGGATTGATATTCGCCGGCTTCGACCAGATACTCTTAGGGATAACCTCGAAAAATACCGGTCCGGAGCAAATCTTCTGTACCTCTTCCATGAACTCCGAACTGAACTGCTCGTCGTTGATGAATGTGAACGGGTAGTTGTAACGCCAGTTCCACGTAGCCTCAAGCTGCTTGACTGCGGAAACAACGCCTGCAAGCTCAGAGTTCCGCACTAGAGATAGCAAAGTCGCGTTAGCAAGCTGATAAGTAGCGTCTCCATCCTTCTTGTACGAGAGCTTCATTCCTTTAGGCTCGCTAATAGGCTTTTTCAAAACAGACTCGTGGAACTTGATCTGGTTCTGAACTATGTCTTCCTTGGGTGTTCCCTTTGGATATAATCCCTCAGTGAAATTCAGGGCTGCCATTACCTCCTCTGATGTGAGGGGTCCTTGAGGAACGCTTGAGGAGCCTGTGCTCATGATGTATCCCTGTAGGTCGATGCGGTAGTTCTGGAACCGACTTGAGTAGCTGCTGAAAGTGTCTGTCTTCTGCATGCCACGGGTTGTGAACGCGAGGATCACCAGCAGACCAACGATCCCTGAAGAAAGCCGGGTAAATCTTTTGTTCACGGCAAATCTCACCATGTTGCTCAGATCGGCTTTTGAAAGAAAAGGTACCGCCAGGTTATGCGACTTGTATTAGTGTGGCCTTGCTGTCAGATGAGACCCCCAGTCAGTTTAGATGCGCTCAAACCAGAAGCTCTTGAGTGTGCGCAACATGTTTCTACCCGTTTCAAAGATTTATTGTAGATCTTCATCTAAGCACCAAGCTAAAATTTGAATTTTAACAATAGGTCGTGCGCACGCAATAGCGGCGTTCAACTTAGATCGTTTAGCTCGATCGACGCGTCGAGGCTAGTAACCGCGGTTGTCGTAAATGATTTCAGTCGTGTCTCAACATGACAGGATAGGCTGCATTCCATATCTAGTTCAAGTTCCGCTGCATTTTTGGACTGGGATGTTTGATAACACTGGATACAGCCTGCCTGCCTGCTTCTTTCAGGCACTCGCAGAAGTTGGCTCAGTCTTCAATACGGCACCTCGTGTTTTGCTGTCTTCCAGGTGGGACTCGCTCATAAACATAAAAAGCTGGTTCTAGAAAATTAGTGGACGAGATAACGGTGCAGATCAATGTCTCATCAATTCGTTCACACAACCTCCGAAAGGAGAGCATCGACGACTGTGGTAGGATCCGTTGGTAGGGGGGGACTGTTCGTACCTCAGGATTTCATCAAGGGTAACCGGGACGAGATCAATGCCCTCATTCAGGAAGGAGCAGCACTGGAAGGAGAATTACCGGAACACCAGCCTTTACTTGAGCGTCGAATCCACAGACTCCCGTCTGCTGCCAAGCTGCTCGGTGAAGAATCGGCCCTACTAGAGGCCAACCGTATCGCAATCCGACGCCACTCCATAGTTGCTCCCGATGAGTACGGATCTACACCAAAGGACACCGTTGTAGATAACGAGGCTATCATTGAGTCTTGGGATGAGGCTGTCAAATCGGGCAGCATTTCCACAACTCCAGCACTTGAGCTGAGGAGTCTGACATCGTCGTCCATTCCGTTGGTGATTACGTTTCTGCTGCAGAACTCTCTTGGAGTGTGCTCCGTATTCGCCGTGGGACATATATCACCAGAAGCTCTCGCAGGAGTCACTCTCGGTACTATGAGTTCTAATATCAGCGCAATGGCTGTGATTACTGGCCTGGCTTCATCGTTGGACACATTTCTACCCCAGGCGTACGGCGCTGGTAAGTATAAGGTGGTTGGACTGATTTTCCAGAGATGTACTGCTCTGATATTGGCAATCATGCTTGTCGTCTGCTCGCTATGGTGGATTGGAGCAGAGTGGTTATTACTGAAGATCCTCCCTGACCCCGAAAGCGCAGAGCTTGCAGCTTTGTATCTCAAGGTCACCAGCTTTGGCATTCCAGGATATGTGCTTTTCGAAACAGGGAAACGTTTTCTGCAGGCCCAGGGAATATTCGACGCGTCCACGTACATACTGTTCATCTGTGCTCCTCTCAATGCAGTCATGAACTATATGTTTGTATGGAATTTTGGAATGGGTTATATTGGTGCCCCCATTGCTGTCAGCATAAACTATAATCTCATGGCACTGGGATTGTTTCTTTACACGATCACCACCAACAGTGAGGTAAAGCCAATGAAGTGCTGGGATGGATTCAATCTAAGAAGGACGTTCACCAACTGGGGTGAGCTGATCAGACTGAGTATTCCCAACCTGATCATGATTATGTCTGAATTTCTCAGTTTTGAGATTCTCACATTTCTGTCGAGTTATCTAGGAACTGTACAACTTGCATCTCAGTCGGTTATCACCACAGTGGCGTCGATGACTTACCAGGTACCCTACGGAGTGTCTATTGCAGCATCCACGCGGATCGCCAACTTCTTGGGGGCCCAGATTCCCGAGGCTGCTAAAATCACTGCCAGAATGGTGTTCGTTTTCACTGTGGGAGTCTCGATAGTCAACTGCTCGTTCCTCTTTTTCGGTAGGTACCTTATCGCTGGATGGTTTACCAACGACCCGCAAGTTGTCGAGGTTGTTGCGCAAGTGATGCCGCTGGTGTCTTTCATTCAACTATTTGATGCACTGAACGCAACTTCTGCTGGCTGTCTGCGCGGCCAAGGGTTACAGCACATTGGGGGTATCATCAACATATTCTCGTACTATCTGGTTGGGATCCCGATCGGGTATCTGCTGAGTTTCCATTTACCGCCAGGCCACCCAATGGGGATCTTTGGGCTCTGGACTGGTGTTGGGATTGCTCTTTTCATCATTGGTGTGGTTCAGTGCTACCACGTGCTGAATGCAGACTATGACAAACTGGTTGAGGACGCCATCAAACGGAGCAATGCCGACTGAAATGAGGGTGTGTGCTAAGCTATAGAAAATCAGGTCTCGTACTCATCTGCCAATTGTAGAAGCCGACTGCGCAGCACAGCAAGCTGGACAATGTTTTGAAGGCTCTTCGTAAAGGACTTCTGCGAGTCCCTGAGCGAGACAGGGACAAACCCTCCAGAGAAGAACTTTATGGGGTCTTTTATAGTTTGCTCGTGAGGTTTCGACTCAGTACTGCTAGCTGCTGTCTTTCTTTTCCTGAGCGATTGGCGTTTCTCTGACTCTCTTTGCTTCTTTCCTTGGACAGACCGTCTCTCCAGATAAATCCCAGAGCTGTGCTCTATAGAGATGGTACTCACAGGCTGCATTTCACCAACATCGAGAAAGTCTCGAGCATAGTTTGTGTTTCTGTTGATGGAGCTGAAATTGGCCCTGCTCAGCTCGATAAAGCCTCCACGGAGATCCGACACCAGTCTGTCATACGCGTCTCCGTAATCCGAGATCCCCTGCAGAATAGCAACGGCCAAACTGGTATCCGGACTGAGCGATACTTCTTCCGCTGACTCGAGAGAAGTCAGAACGTCTTCGGGCTCCTGATCCGGGGTCTCAGCAGCAGCAGACGCCGGTTCCGGAGAGACGTGTTCCTTTTCTGGATCAGCCATTGTTGGTCAACAGAGCACAAAGCGTCTCTCTCTCTCTCTTGCTTGTTCTTGTTTTATAAAGCCCCACCACTTCTTTCTTGCCTGTCTAACTGGAAAAAAAAAAATAAAGTACCGTACATGAACTTTATCGTGGAGCGATTACGTAACACGGTTTTCTACATGTGTTAGGTAATCAAGCTACAACAGATATAAAGCGAACGTCTTATAAGAGCAGAAGTGACTAGTCGGATTCCTCGTTGAGGATCTCCGGAAGGTCGAGGTGGCTCAGAGTGTCTCCGAGCCTGAGGGCGCGGACGGCCAGTCTATCGAGGTCGCCAGCCATGCTTATACGAGAGAGCCGGCTCACGTTAGCAGCCTTGAGGAACATCAGGGTGCTGTCTGCCTCCTCGTCGCTGTCTGAGTACTGATCCTGGCTCTCGAACTCCAGGAGGGCCTCTCTGGCAGCTGACGACGCAGCAAACGGCGAGCCGAGTGTGTGTTTGAGATTGTCCGGTGTGTTAAGAAGCTCAAAGGTGAAGGAAGAGTTTCTGGAGCCGACAGGAGACCCTAGGGAGTTGACCTTGTGTATGTGAGGGGGACAGAGCGTGGAGCAGTCCCGCTCTGATTCGTGGAGGGTCGTGGTGTCGTTTTCCAGGTCGAGGCTGGTGTTTTGAAAGTGTGTTAGAGCCGGGATCTCGAGCTTTTTCAGGCTGAATTCGTGTGATATGGTGGTGGCTAGTTTCTCTTCGGCTGTAGCAGGGACGACTGCGTCCTCTGTCTCTTCTGGGATTGTGGTTGTGAGACGGCTGATTTCTGCAGCTGTGACCTCTCTTGAGCTCGGTATCCAATCGTCGAAGCTGGGGTCGGACTCGGGCTTCTTGGACGTAGGAGAGCCGTTGTTGGGGCTGTGTTCCAGCGACGTCGCAGAAGCTAGCGTCGACATCGAGGTTGATCTTGTAAACACAGAGTTGGATCTGCTGGCGGTGTTCGACGTGGAGGAGCTGGAGCGGGTTCTCGTGTGTCTGGCTGTGTTTTCGGCTACAGGAGTCGGAGACGTTCTGTAGGACGAAAACGCCTGGAAGGATGTCGGGGCAGATCTCTCGGGATCGAGAGTTCTGGGATCCCGAACTGGCTGTCCAGTGTCCTCCTTCGCAGTGTCCTGCGGGTCGTGAGCGCCTGCCAGAGAGTCCAGGAACTGCGGCAGCGCCGAGACGTCTTCGGCGAGAAACGAGTTCTCGATGCCAAACGCATCGCTGTCACCGATATGCGACACATGGTTGAAGGAGAACGGGGTGCTTATCATGAGAGAGGACTTGGGTTTTCTGCTGTCGAGCTCTAGATCAAAGTATCTGAGAACCTGGGCTGTCGCAGGACTGCGCAGCAGTCTCTTGAGATACTTTCTGGGCTGTTTTCGCTGGTGCTCGTCCAGCCACAGGGTGTCGAGATTCGGTGACCTTCTTGACATTGCGGGTGGGGAGGCACGAGGTGTTGGGTCGCGGCAGCAGGAAGAGAGACCGTTTCTTCCACCAGAGGAGAGACCTGCGTGGAGATATATATGAGAGAAAAAATGCTCTTCTGGCCACAGCCTCAGCAAGGCGCGTCCTACAGGAGACTTGCAAGGGTGGAGAGGTTTTTTCGGGGTGCGGTTGGACTACCGGCTGCGAAAGACTCCCGAGAAGCTGGCTCTGTCTGCGTCGGGGGGGTGCGGACTCGGGAGGAGCAGTTTGCTGGCGGCCGTCACGCTCGCGGTGGCTATTTTGGTGCTGCTGAGACAGGCCTTTTGTGTCGTTCCTTAATGCCCAAAGGGACGAGCTCCTTCTTATCTTGCCTAATAGAGAAAAATACCGCATCGGGAAGCCTAATTGCTGGCTGAGTAATCAAGATCCTGGAAAACGGTTTTTTTTTTTTTGGCTCTCCACTATTAAAGAGACGGGATGATCTCCGGGCGCAGCACGCCCAGAAAGGTCTAAGGGGAGGCAGGGAAGCTAACCAGTTTCGCCAACTCATTTGCGTGGAGTATATAGATTGTTGATAAACCAGAAATAGGACTCAAAGATGAAGATCGGGATTCTCGGAGTTACTGGTGGGTGTGGCCGGGCAGCGGCTTTAAGGGCTCTTTCGGACGGCCACGCGGTGACAGTATTGGTCAGAGACGCTAGCAGGGTTGATCCGAGAGTTGTGGCGGCCGGGGCGGTGGTTCTTGAGGGAGACGCTCTGCAGTATGACGACGTGCTCAGGCTTGTAGAGGGACAGGACGCGCTGGTGTTTGCCATTGGCGGCAAGCCCCGGTTCTCGCTGAGGGGCATCGTTCTCGACAACGACCACATCTGCGAGCAGGCCATGGCTGTTATTAGGCAAATTGAAGAGAACGGGCATTTCTCTCCGAAGCGGATCATTGTCGTCTCAAGCACGGGCATTACTCCAGGAGTAAAGGACGTTGCTCTTCCGGTGCGTATTCTGTACAAGCTTTTGCTGTCGGGACCTCATGAGGACAAGAAGCGGATGGAGGAAGTGCTGTCATCTATGGCTGTTCCGGAAAAGGTGATATTGCACCCTGCTTTGTTTGTGGGCGGGGTGGCGAACCCGAACGTGCGGGCGGGTCCAGATGTCGCGGGGTACACTGTGTCGCGTGAAAGCGTGGGGGAGTACATCAGCAGCGTGTGCCTGGAGCCGGAGCTGAAGCATCCTGGAGAGTTTATTGTGCTGTGTAACTGACTGACTGACTGTTTTGGTTTGGTTTTTTTTTTTGGTGGGTTTTGGTAATTTCTATATTTTGATGATTATTAGATTCGGTTAGGAGGAGAGGAAAGAAGCAAAATATAAGACTGGTCCTGCATATACGAGGGTCGAAGCGAAGAGTTGAGCGATTGCGGGGAGGGAGGGGGATTAGACGTATAAACTCCTTACACCAGGTGGATCGCGTGCACGGGACACTCGCACGCGCCCTTCCTGTTGATCCAGTCCTTGATGCACTTGTAGTGGAAGCAGCACAGACACTCGAGCCGGCCCACTTTGTCGCCGGGGACGAACTCCTCGAAGCAGATGACGCACTCGTTGTCCTCGTTGAGTGAGACCGTCTCCATCCTGGCGCTCAGAGGAATGGTGTACACAAGCATGCGGTTGGTGTTTCTTTTGGAGTCTGGCGATCCCGAGAACTCGGAGCTCTCGATACAGGAGCTTATGTGCTCTTCTCTCTGCTGCGCGGAAGCGAGGATCGTGAGGTCCGTAGCACAGATGGGACACAGGCTGTCGTCGTCCACGTCGGCCGCAGCATGATCGTTGGGGCCCGGCGAGTTGCGCGAGCTACTCTCGCTGGTGATGTTGATGGCTCCGGAGCCGGGATCCAGTTCTATGGTGCTCGTCGACGCCTGTGCCGTCTTGATGACCCCAGTGGGCCTGGTGCCGGTGCTGGACCGCGACAGCTGGCGGCGTCTGAGCTGCTGGGCCGATTCGCGCAGGGCCGCATTGACCATGTCGAGCTCCTCGCTGCAGTCGTCGCAGGTTCTGTGCGGGACGTGGGGGCTCTCGAGAAAGATCTGGGACTGCGGAGACACCACGTAGGTGTTGGGCAGATAGCACGCGAACACCGAGGAGCAGTCTGCGCACACCACACGGCCGCACTTTCTGCAGTGGTGCTTTCTGTTGAGGAAGGTGAACTTTCTGCTGCAGCAGGGACACACACTGACGTCCTCGTCGGGCTGCCATACGGGGACTCCCTCCGGAGGATCGATTATGGGGGCCTCCGGGTGCGATGGACGCTCCTGTGCCTGAGACATTGTGGGGGGGAATTGCCCTCCTTGGGAAGATGTTCTGGAGGTGGTGTGGGGAAGAGAGCCGGGCGGCGGGGAGGGCTCAGGAGGAGGCAAAACGGGCACGGGCGTGTGGGTGTCTGAGAGACGGGCGGTAGCGGGGTTATTTTGTAATGAATCAACTGTGTTATGGGGTTTTTAGGAACATCATGATTCAAATTGAGTAATGAGAGAAAAGGCACAAAAATAAAATAATATATAAAAATCAAGCTGTGCGTAATAATAATGCAGATAGGGCGGCGTCGATCGACGCGACGTCAATTACTCAAATATAATGCTAATAAAAAAAAGGCCACACACACAGCGCAGAAGCAACTATAAGCTAGAAAAATTCATGAGCTCTAGAGAGATACTTGCCTCGCAGTGTGTACACCAGAAACCCGAACACCAGCATGGCGAGGCCGCTGACGAAGAACGTGAACGTGGAGCAGATGACCAGCTCGTCCTTTGACACGGCCACACAGTTCCTGTTGAAGTCCAGGCTGTAGGTGAGATTCAAAAACAGGTTTCCGATGATCGAGGAGGATGAAAAAATACCCCAGGTTGTTCCGAGGATTTCTATGCCGTATATGGATGCCAGAATAGCAGGGAACAGTGTGAAAAGACTGGAGTTTAGCATGGCATTGAGAACAACAATGCTCTTGAAGTTGACCACCTTGAGCGGGGTCGATGACAGATAGAGGTGGCCGACGCTGCAGGAAACGACAAAGGCTGATATTAGACTGAGGCGCGACACGCTGTATGTTGTACAGATGTAATCCGTGAGGATCATGATAAGAAATCTGGTGACGGTCGACGTTACGGAGAACAGCTGGAGGTGTTCATCCAGGGAGTCCGACTTGAGGTTTTTCAGAATGGAGCTGAGGTTGGCAATGAAAAACTCTGTGGCTCCGATCGAGATAAGACAGCAGAGGATCAGCGGGTACATGAGAGGGTCGGCCAGAAAGCGCTTGATTTTGTCGTGATATGTTGCGTTGGTGGAGGTGGACAGAACCGACAGCTCGTCGTCCAGATTGAGCAGATCCGAGTCGTCGACGTACCACGATCTTGGCGATCCGAGCACCGACGTCTGTGGGGAGTGGATCACGATGGCTGCACCTGTCAAGAGCGGTGAGGTCTCGAAGTTGCTGAACTGCTCGATCTCTGAGTGGTCGTACTCCTTCTCGAAGTACTCGACGTAGTCTGTGAGCTTGCAGCCGACCAAAGAAACCAACGTGCTGAGACACAGGGACAGCAGGAAGAATCTCAGCTGTCCCACGAATTTCTCGTTGGCATCTGGGGTGTTGAAGAAGGTAGCGAGGATCTGGATCTGGATGAAGCTCGAAAAGGCCACCATCACATTGGGGGTGCTGATGGACAGCGTCTTGTAGTACCTGCCAAAGGACTTGGCGCAGTTGAGCAGGCAGCTGAACAAAAATGCGCCGTGCGAGCAGCCGATGAAGAAGAAGCTCAGGTACATGAAGTGGGGGTGGATGTAAGTAGAGCTGGTGTAGATCACCAAGATCATATTAAACCCTATGAAGTAGCCGACAAAGGCGATCAGGCTCAGGATCCAGATACCCTTGGAGTCTGCTATGTAGCCGCAGAGGGGGGTGAACCCGTTGAGTCCCAGGGTCTGGAAGATGATGATGTTGTTGATGATCGACTGCGAGTAGCCCAGGTGATCAATAAAGGGCTGCGTGAAGATGGAGAACAGTGTGAGGATTCCCAGCGACAGACACGCCAGTAGCGAGAGGATAAATGATATCAGGTACAGCCTGAACGCCCCGTGCGACCTGTACAGTCTGAGGGCCAGGGCCTGCGGGAGGTTGAGGGCCATAGTGTTGTGCAAGCGTGATGTGGCGCCGTGTTTGCAATGTGCTGAAGCTAGCCAGTGTTCGCCGTGTACTGGTAGTAACTCTACAAAGAGCCACGTTGTATATCTTGGAAAGGCTCCCTGGACACTTAAATACAGCAGTGGGCTGAGGGATGTGCGAATTTTTCACCAGAAGGTCTGCCGTTCGGTGGGTATATGGCTCCCCGTAAAGAGTATGCGGTGCAGAATAGCCTGGTCGGGGCCCCTTGTTGTTTGCTGCCGAGACGTTGCACTATTAGCTGCGTTTCCGTGTTTAAGCTTAGTAGTGCATTTTTGAGCTTTACTAGGAGATCCGCAACTTACGGCGCACCGATCAGCCGCGCCCGGAAAAACCTAGGTTGTTATCTGGTCACGTGAC